>OX457036.1:81184004-81349004 GCA_949752735.1 Lumbricus terrestris
ACCTGAAGACAAACCTATAGCCGTTCTGAGTATAAAATGTCTTTTTAATGTGACGTTTCTAGTGAAAAGTATACAAACGCCTTGAAGACTAAATTCTCATTATACATGTAATAAACAGTGCTCGACCCAGTCTGCAGACTTAGATGAGTGAAGCTGCTTTCTGTTTATAGACCAGGCTTGGAATCTCAAAATGGCACTTCTAGAAGCAAATCATGTAACAATTTGCTAACTGGTGTTTCTAGACTAATTTGACCCTGCTGAAAACGAAAATCGCTGTTAGCAAGCTGGATTTTTGGCCGTTCAATGGGAAAACAAGATGGCGGACAAAATGGCGGTCAATTGCTTCAAATGGCTATAAGTAAAGTATTGTATGTGACAGGAACACGATTTTAGACTCTAAATTAAGATTATAGGGTGCAAGGAATACAATGGAACCAAATACACATATGCAGCACTGCAAGAAAATCAAAATGGCGGACAAAATGGCGGCCAGAATCTTAAAATGGCTGTAAGTGAAGTTATGTATGCAGTGGAATCATGATTTCAGGGTCGAAATCAACATTTTCGGGGTCAAGGAATGCAATGGAAGCAAGGTAACATATGTGGTAGTGCACGGAAACCAAGATGGCGGACAAAATGGCGGACAAAATCTTAAAATGGCTATAAGTGAAGTTATGTATGCAATGGAATCATGATTTCAGGGTCTAAATCAACATTTTCGGGGTCAAGGAATGTAATGGAAGCAAGGTAACATATGTGGCATTGCACGGAAACCAATATGGCGGACAAAATGGCGGACAAAATCTTAAAATGGTCATAAGTGAAGACATATATGCAACCTAATCATGATTTCAGGGTTTAAATCAACATTTTCGAGGCCAAGGCATGTGATGAAACCAATGTGACATACATAGCACTGCCTGGACACCAAAATGGCGAACAAAATGGCGGCAAGAATTTCAAAATGGATGTTAGTGAAGTCATGCATGCAATGGGAACTTGATTCAAATTTGTTGCCAGGTCTTTGCAAGATGGTATCTGAAACCTGCACAGTGGAATTTATCTACAATGTTCCCTTATTTGACCAGATATGATCATTCAAATTATCGAAATGCCTTCAGCAAGTCTTAAACCAAGGAGTGTTCTTCAAAAGAACACTGAAAAAATTACAAAGGAAGTTTGGTATATCATGCAGTGCCTTATTAGATCGTATCAAGCTGACTGTCCCATGGATCTGGAAACACGATTGTGCCATGGACTTTTCTCAAAACCAATGGGATTGGATTCTCTCTGCAAAAGTAACTTGTCCAGTCCGCATTTCTATAGCAGAGTCATAGCATTTGTTTATTTAGAATATTTTACGTAGTGTCTCTTCAAGGTGGGCTGTCCGGAATCGCTCCCGACTTAACTACAACTAAATAGGACAGTTTTTAGATTCTTAAGGAACAAGGTGGAGTGACCCATGGGCAAGCAATAAGCGCTGTGAAGAGGGGTTGGCCATTCCCATTCCAGATTTTAGAACCCACTACAGAGAATGAAAGGTGATGTCTAATGGCAGACCGCGAGTGAACCAGCTCAGCTTGGTCCGCCAACCGAAGAGTAGATCGACGCTGGACATCCGAGGTTGAAAAAAAGAGTTCTTTCAGACATAATGGGGGCTATGGGGCTAGTCCATCAAGGCACTACCTAAGCAACCCACAGACCCTGCAGGCAATCCGCTGCGGTAAAGGGGGCCAATGCAAGACATCCCGCATATTGTATGGGACATGACCAAATATTGTGATATGCCCATAAGTCGCGACGCAGTTCATCCAACCTGTTGCAGACAAATTATTGATGGACAAGCAATGGTTCAAGCAATTATAGGGAACCTCCAAACGCGAAGACATTTGGTGACCTGACAGATACAGTGGATACCTGTGTACAGGTAGTCTACTTTCGATTGACTACAAGAGGGTTAATAATTATTGCCTTCGAAATATATAGTGGACATTGCTTTTAAAAAGTGAAATCGTACAGTAAATTACCACCACAACTCTGTCACTGTGTGGAGCCCTGAAATACTTCGTTGTCAGAAAATTGGGTGAATGTTCTTGGTAGGCTCTATGCTTTAAAGTTTAAAGAAAGACTGATCTAGCTTTGAACATTCCTGTCTATATATTCAGCTCTCAACCATAGGTGCTATCACGTCCTAAAAGTTGGGGGGACCATAATGAATCACGTCCTAAAAGTTGGGGGACCATAATAATAAAGCAAGGGGACCACTCAAAGGTTGGGGGACGCATCCCGTGGGTCCCATAGGGTGGTTGCGCCTATGCTCTCAACAGCCACATTTGGAGATATGGACTAGAGCGGTTGCTGGTGGTTACGTGAAAAAAGATAAGGTGTTGTCCACTGCCGGGTCATATGTGTTTGCTTTATATTTAACGGTGTTTTGGTGATGGCAGGAACATCAGCGGAACGGAAGCTCATCCAAATCACGTAACTATGAAGAATTGAATGTCCTTCATGCAACAACTGGATGTGATATGACATATTTAGCAGCAGTCAGCTGAAAGAATGCATGAATAAACTACTTGAATGTTGCCACTTACTTTCTACATTTGGAACATTCCATTATGAGCTCATTACCAGGCTGTAAGTTTGGAAAGGCCCATTTGTCTAGATATTGATGTTCAGATATCATCCTCAATCCTCATCTTCATCGGATGGAGTGTGGTGGAAGAAAGTAATCTTTACCAGTGTGCGCCAAAGCCACATTATAGAGTTTGTCTACAGCAAATCATGTGAAGTTGACAAACGTAGCATCAGGCCCTGCTGCTATCGAAGTGCGATCTTGTTATGTGCACTCAGGTGCAATTGCATTGACAGCCGCGAAGCCTGAATTGACTCTACGGCATAGGCCTACGCTATATCCGTCAAGTCATGAAAAGTTGAAACTATTGATAGGTCAAGTTATGAAACATTGAAGCATGCATCCTGTATATACATAAAGCCAGCAATAGTTAAACTGCAGTGCAGTCATAGGCTAGTGCTACTAAAAAAATTTGACTATAGGTATGACAATTTCACTGCATAACATTGCATGTGATTTTGTTGGAAGCATATGACCTGGAAATTACTACTTCAGACTGAAATCAAGTCTCCATCGCATATGTTCAAGACATCACTCATAGCCAGTTGAAGTTTTTGTCCACCATTTTGGTTTTTGGTTTTCTGGCAGTGTCACATAATATATTCCGTGCTTTTAATTTCATGACTTTCCTTAATTCCGAAAATTCTCATTTACATTCTGAATTGATGTATTCATTAGATACAGAAATTCACTAACAGCCAATTCAAGAATCTGGCCGCCATTTTGGCCGCCATTTTGGTGTCCAGGCAGTGCTATATATGTGACATTGGTTTCATCACATGCCTTGACCTTGAAAATGTTGATTTAGACCCTGAAATCATGATTACATTGCATACATAACTTCACTTATAGCCATTTTAAGATTTTGTCCGCTATTTTGTCCGCCATCCTGGTTTCCTTAAAATGCTACATAATTTTATGTTACCTTGCTTCCATTGCATTCCTTGACCCCGAAAATGTTGATTTAGACCCTGAAATCATGATTCCATTGCAAACATAACATCACTTATACACATAGGCGTAGGAGACGGGGGTCCAGAGGGGCCATAGGCCCCCCCAAATTTCGGGCAAGTCTGGTTTTTCGGACAAGCAGACCCGGGAAAATATTAACCAAACTTCTTGAAGTTCAACGTTCATTAGTATTCCACATTATCTCCCAGTTCCATCTTGCCCGAATCGAATTAGATATAATTTTATTAGCTCACAACAACCATGGTTAGCAGAAATTCCCGAAAAAGTTCTGAATTCACGGTAGCGTTTTATAAATAAGCTTGATGGCGAGAATCGCGGCAAATTCAAGAGCCGAGATTTGCCCGAAATCTTGCCCGAATCGAGTTAGATATTAACTCACAACCATTCATAGCAGAAAATTCCGAAAATTCTGAATTCACGGCATCATTTTGTAAATAATGGCGAGAATCGAAACAAATTCAAGAGCCGAAATTTGCCCGAAGATCTTGCCCGAATCGAGTTAGATATTAGCTCACAAGTCACAACAACTATGGATGGCAGAAATTCTAGATAAAATTCTGAATTCACGGTAAATAATGGCTAGAGTCGCAGCAAATTCAAGAGCCGAGATTTGACCGAAAATTGGGACTATTCGTGGCATTAATTTTGAGGAAATTCACAGCATGCAAGCTAGGTGCAACAGAGCACGGAATTCACTGCCTGAATGACATCGAAATTTCTTCTGGTCAGGAGGCAAAATAAACACGATGATCTTGCGATCATCAACATTGAACGTGCAGATCTTGGTCTGCTCTCTGAAAATTTACAATCTTTTCCTTCTTGTCAAGTGTACGGGGTCAGATTGTTCTACTTGATAGCTCACTTATATTACGGGAAGGAGAATACCTTAACTGAGCACATTTCCAACGGCACACGTTCTTCTTATTTTCATTTAAGGTGTCTCAGGATCTTTCGCTGTTCTGTCTCCACCCATGCATTAGCTTCCTCTCCATGCTCACATAGCCTACAATCTAAATTCCTCACTCTGATCTTCAAGGCTCAGCGGGGTTTTGCCCCAAATATCTGACCGACGTTATACTAAGGCCTCACTCAGCTTCCTCCAACCGTCCACTTCGTTCATCCAATATACTTGACTCTTGCTTACGCCTTCTAGAACTGCAATGGCTCAGTCTTAGGCCTAATCATTTGCCTCAATTGATCCTTCTCTTTGAAATGAGCTTTCACCTTGCGTTCGTTCTATACACTTTCTGTGGCAGTCTCTCTTCTTCCTTCTCTCATCTTAAAACCTGCCTCTTCGAGCGCGGTTTTCGCACTATTAGCGCATCTGAACGGTTCACCCTACTGAGGCGCTTTGTAGATGATTAGATACAATACAAAACAATCTACAATTATGAATTTAATAAGTTGCTCGTGCGAAGTTTGAACTGGTTAAGCGTCAGGAATATATACATAGACTACATAATAAATTTGCATATATGCCTAAAATTACCCAACCTGGTCCCTATAATATGGCCGGGCCCCGGTGTATTTACCCCTTGTCCCCGGATGTGGATGCAAGAACAGAGATGGCTATGTGTGCACGACGTCAATTATTCCGGGTTTAATTTTTCGGGCAAAAGTAAAAAAATTTCCCCCCCACTGCTGAAATGTTCCCTACGCCTATGCTTATACAGTAGCTATTTTAAGGTTTTGTCCGCCATTTTGTCCGCCATATTGGTTTCCGTGCAATGCCACATATGTTACCTTGCTTCCATTGCATTCCTTGACCCCGAAAATGTTGATTTAGACCCTGAAATCATGATTCCATTGCATACATAACTTCACTAATAGCCATTTTAAGATTTTGTCGGCCATTTTGTCCGCCATATTGGTTTCCGTGCACTACCACATATGTTACCTTGCTTCCATTGCATTCCTTGACCCCAAAAATGTTGATTTAGACCCTGAAATCATGATTCCACTGCATACATAACTTCATTTACAGCCATTTTAAGATTCTGGTCGCCATTTTGTCCGCCATTTTGATTTTCTTGCAGTGCTGCATATGTGTATTTGGTTCCATTGTATTCCTTGCACCCTATAATCTTAATATAGAGTCTAAAATCGTGTTCCTGTCACATACAATACTTTACTTATAGCCATTTGAAGCAACTGACCGCCATTTTGTCCGCCATCTTGTTTTCCCATTGAACGGCCAAAAATCCAGCTTGCTAACAGCGATTTTCGTTTTCAGCAGGGTCAAATTAGTCCAGAAACACCGGTTAGCAAATTGTTACATGATTTGCTTCTAACAGTGATTTCTAGAGCCCTTTTAGAATTCCAAGCCTTGTCTATTAGGCCTAATACCATGAAGTGGATGGAACTGAAGCACAACATGTAGCAGACGACCTCAGCTGTTACTCTCCTGCAGAACTGTGCTGGGCTTAGTAGGAAGTCTGTAATTATTAGATACTTGGAGAAGGTGCATATGCGTGTGTCATGAGTTTCGTCTGCTTTGAACCTGATAATAAAATATTATATTGCGGTCGGAATAATTGAAAGATCTCCGATTGAGTTGCAGACAGTCATTGCAGCATCGAAGTTGTCCGTTATAGCTCTTCACTTATACGGTCTCCTAGACCATTCAGAGTCGGAAATCTGTTTCAACATGTGGGGAGGTAAAACTGACCTTCGAATGCGAAAGCATGGGTTATAGACCCGCTGCTCTTAAAAAGGCCATACAACAGTATTGCGTTGGAAGCACTCTATTTCAGTAATGCATTGAACAAACCAATATTCCAAACGTTCACTAGTGGGAAGGGAATTCGTTCACGTTCCCTCCCCAAGTTTAAGAGTGGGGAGGGAATCCCCTTTCTTCATTTCCCAGGATTAACGACTCTGTGACCGTTGGATATCTACTCAGCATTTATTCAGATGATTTGGATTACTACCAGTAACTCTGAGCGAGCATCAATTGATGCTTGTCTCACTGTCCAGATGGCGCTATAGAAGTCGGATTAGATTAGATTAGGAAAGAAGTTAATGCAATCGATGGGAACAGCTCTCGAAATCCACTGGGATTATTAGAGTTCCAAAAGCACCAGCTTTCTGTTGCCTAGCAACCGACTATACATGTAGTGTAAACGAAGAATTGATATGTAAGAGCAAATGTAGCCAGAACGACATTCGTCCAATTGCGGTCCACTTAATGTCCACTTGTGGTCAGCTTGTGACGTCCTTAGGGTCACTTATGACCAGCAATCTAAAGGTATATATATAATATATATAAATTCGTCGTCATCTTCAGCTAGTCACCAAATGGACAGGCAAGATGTTTTGGCAGACGGGCGTGCACCATGGTGTTGCCAGTGCAAGAGGCAGGAGACAAATTTATAGAGATAGACATATAAAAAGAGAGACATACATACATACATAGATAAATAGATAAATAGATAAATAGATACATAGATACATACATACATACATACATACATACATACATACATACATACATACATACATACATACATACATACATACATACATACATACATACATACATACATACATACATACATACATACATACATACATACATACATGCATGCATACATACATACATGCATGCATACATACATACATACATGCATGCATTACATACATGCATACATCGTATACATGCGGATAGAAATGCACGTATGTACGTATACGTAAACAGACATGTATAATGGATTCTCGCTCTGTCAATCGTCTGCAGATGCTTCGAACCGTTTGACTGCAGCATAACATATCGATGAACGTGTTGTGCACGAAGATATAATAATAATCAACATTCATTTGACATAGCATTATACTATTCTAGCGTTCGTTTGTGTCGTTGGTCTTATCATCAATTGTTGTCTGAGCTTATCTTCACGGTCTATTACTCTATTTGAAACCAACGCACGGTCTCATCTATGCGTTATACAGGCAGCTTAATAATATCATTCTTGGCAGTAGCCTACGAGTATTCTGGGAAAATAACCGAGGGGTAAGTCGTTGATTCAGGTGAAGTTTAGGGCGTGCAATGAAAACTTTGCTACGGGCCCCTAGGGGTTTGAACACCAACAGCTCCCGGGCAACTGTCATCCTTATTCGTCAATGGTATTCGTCTTGTTAGATCACGCCCTCAGGTCCGTTCAGAAATCGTTCTGATGGAATCATTCTAGAATAGGAACAGCGTAGGCTACAAATGCGTTCCTCATTCAGCTTCAGCAGAGCTCTTCAGACGGACTTTTGCGGTTAGACAAAGCTTTTTACTGCAAGAAAACCAGGAAGAGAGTAAAATGACATGTTTGAGCGTAGCATCTGCGATTCTGCATAATGAACATTACACACTTGCATATTCATTCATTCATTCATTCAAGAATTTACATAGCGCTTCTTTAAGGGAACTACTCAGAAGCGCTCCCGACTCATATGACCATTACACACCTGCATAAGATCATTGTCTTGTCTTGTCGTCAACCATCCTCGATCCGAGGGCTGGTCGCATCATGAACGAGCTTCCTTTATCTCTTCCTGTCCCTTGTGTCCACCAGAGTCTGCCCGAGAGTTGTTCCCATCCATGTTCCGATGTTGACAAGCCAGCCCATCCTCGGCCTCCCTCGTGTTCTTGCTCTCGGTACATTTCCCTGTATGAATCTCTTTCTCCAGGCATCCTCCGCTTTTTCTCATCAGATGTCCAAAGTATGTGAATTTTCTTCTTTTAATCGAATCAAGAAGACTCCCATTGTCTCCAACACCCATTTGTTCGTTTTTCTTTCCATCCACGACACTCTCAAGATTTGTCTTAGGCCTTTCATCTCAAAAGCCTCTATTCTTTCCTCCTCTCTTTTCTTGATCGTCCTGCTCTCGCAACCATACATGTAAGTGGCCACTGGCCAAGCAAGGGACCTCATGAGTCGTATCTTTGTAGTAAGTCTAAGGCCGTGACTTCTCCAAA
This sequence comes from Lumbricus terrestris, assembly GCA_949752735.1. Classification (NCBI taxonomy): domain Eukaryota; kingdom Metazoa; phylum Annelida; class Clitellata; order Crassiclitellata; family Lumbricidae; genus Lumbricus; species Lumbricus terrestris. The sequence goes on from OX457036.1 coordinate 81,192,575, forward strand.
TCTGTTTCAACGCCACTCCTGCGTTCTGTCCATATGACCATTACACACCTGCAATGTCCTGCATATATGACCATTACACACCTACATGTGACCATCATACTCAGTGATTTAGGATGGCGGAGAATTGTAATGATGCCTGGCCGGATGCCCTTCCTGGCACCAACCAAACAGCAAATAAAAAGGGAATAAAGTAACAAAGGGAATAAAGTAAGAAAAATAATTGTTTCTACAAACAAGCGTATTTTATGTGAATAAATAACCTTTTGAAAAACGTTTCCTAAGCCAATGGGTTTTTTTAACCCACAAACCCCCTTGTCTACACCACTGATTATACTTTGCCATAGCCCTGAATGGAATAACTTGTAGGTCTATACCTGTATCTTGGCATGGAGTTTCGCTGAGAGGCACTTTAAACACACAATTTAAATGCCCAAGACAGGTTTTAGTATTCACGTGTTTTATGTGAACAGACGAATACGCCTATGTTTATATACATGTGGAACTCTTGAAATGAAATTCCTTCTTATAATATGATAAGCGCATGCAGCTGCGTGGGCCTATAATTATTGGCAGTAACTCTGTGATGCTTAAGCGTCTCGTATAAGAAGAATTCCAGGTTGATTATAAATTGTACTGGAGTGCGAAAATAATGGCAAGTTCGTCTTTGGAATGCCAAGTTTCCTTATAGAGTTGCAAGTCTGATTCGAATAGCAAATGCGACTATATAGAATGGTGCACGCAATGGCAATAAATAGTTTCCTGAGTTTAAAACGCATTTCGTGTAACTCACAGCAAATTAAAGACTACGTTTGTGAGTCGACAGATTAATTATAACTTTAAGATCTTTTGATTTCACCAACAGTTTAATTAAAAACCAAGAGATTTGAACCAAAACGTGTTTCGTGGACCGTCTCTTAGAAAAAGGAGCAAGTAGCCTAAACATAGGCTTACGACTGTTAGGCTGTGTATTGTTTATTGCACCTCGCAGTTGAATAATCACACTGCTTATATAGTCTAATCCTATAATTTTATCAAAATTTCAACAATGGAAAACTCGAAAAGAATTCTAATGATGCCTGTTCTAAATGATGAGACTGAACCTTTAAAAGTTTTATTCCATAGTATACTATAGCATTCCTGGCAAGGCAGTAGCCAAGATTTGTTTGGGGGGGGGGGGGTGTTTCACCAATTTCCCTTCTGTTATTTTACATTTTTCCATTTCGGGGTGTGTTTTCATGGTTTTATTTCATGGTTTTTACATCATGTGCTCGTAAATGCATTATATTATTTTTCACATTCTCCATTTCGGGGGTGCTCAAACACCCAAAACACCCCCAGCTACGGCCTTGATTCCTGGTATCAATGTGAATCGTTTATTTACATCAGTAAAAAGATGTTCATAGTAGCCTATACGTCTGATTTTAGCGGAAGTGTCCATAGTTTAGTCGATTCCTCCAAGGACTTCAATTCTTCTTTAGAATTTCGTATGCTTCCTAGGCCGATATTAATAGTGCGGTTATTCAGCTACATGTGTGATTTAACAGCCTGTCAATCCATAATATCACATTCAGCATTGCACGATGAGTAGATGACCAATAATTGCTGTGGAGTTTTTTCGCGAAAAAACGACGCAACAGCAATTATACTGCAAAGTGTTTTTGTGTTGTTTGCATCGTTCAAGTCTATCAAATAATATGATAATAAATATGTCAGATGAATCTTTGCACAATGGAATCTTTTGCATCAGATGAAGTTCGTCGAATGCGACGAACGAAGATATTTATGGCATACATGTATATTGTATATCAATAATGCTGTGCATGAAATACAAGCTGTCTTTAACCATGTCATTACACCGCACTAAACTATATTATGCGGACATCAATAAATCTGCCATATAAGTATATTATATACAACATATTATATATATGGACTGAATATATTGCATATGTATTGATATATATATATATATATATATATATATATATATTGTGTGTATACAATACATATGATTCAGTGTTTTAGGAGCAATCTTCTTTCATCGACCGTTGGTCGGTCGGATGGGTGGGTGGATGGGCGGATGGGTGGATGGATGGGTGATTGGGTGGATGGGTGGATGGGTGGATGGATGGGTGATTGGGTGGATGGGTGGATGGATGGGTGATTGGGTGGATGGGTGGATGGATGGGTGATTGGGTGGATGGGTAGATGAGTGGATGGATGGGTAGATGGGTGGATGGATGGGTGATTGGGTGGATGGGTGGATGGGTGGGGGGATGGATGGGGGGATGGATGGGTGGATGGATGGGGGGATGGATGGGTGGATGGATGTGTGATTGGGTGGATGGGCGAATGGGTGGATGGATGGGTGATTGGGTGGGTGGATGGATGGGTGGACGGATGGGTGATTGGGTGGGCGGTCAGAGAAGCAGCATCCATGGTCCATGCAACTTTAGAGATAACCACGACAGTCATTCGCATCATAAATCTGTCACTGCTTCGCTTATCTTCGCCTCTCTTCTGAGTAGAATCTGCACATCCTTGTTTTACGACAGCTGCTGCTGCTGCTGCTGCTGCTGCTGCTGCTGCTGCTGCATGTATACGTACGGAGCCATGCGGCAGATTGGAGCCAACGGTTGTTGTGCGGCGATTTACATTGTGACTGCAAACGACCAATAGCCTCAATAGGTCATTCACGCGTATAACTATACACAGACTTTATATATAGTGTATACGATCCGATACACAACCAGCTTGATAAGACTGGGACGGGGAACAGTTTACAGTGGAGTAAAATGAGATAAAATGTAATACAAATCATGCGGTAAAATGGAAAACAAAACGCTATGACAAATACAATGCTATTGAAATATTCTGTCCCTATAAAAGAGATCTGAGACGCGCTTTGAAGTTTACGGCAGCAGTGCAAGTCGTAAGCAGACATGCAGAGTGAAACATATACACAGACACACACAGACACACACAGACACACACACGCACTCACACACACAGAAACATAGGCACGGAGGCACGGTGAGAAGAGAGAGAGAGAGAGAGAGAGAGAGAGAGAGAGAGAGAGAGAGAGAGAGAGAGAGAGAGAGAGAGAGAGAGAGAGAGAGAGTGAGTGAGAGAGAGAGAGAGCGGTCGGTCGGTCGGTCGGTCGGTCGGTCGGTCGGTCGGTCGGTCGGTCGGTCGGTCGGTCGGTCGGTCGGTCGGTCGGTCGGTCGGTCGGTCGGTCGGTCGGTCGGTCGGTCGGTAGACTATTCACTAAGACAAGGAAGAAAACAATTCCAAACAGCGGATGGTCTGCTGCGATGGATGGCCGCCCGCGCTAGTTTGTCACCTGTTTCTATTGTCGGCTTGTTCTGCTATCAAAATGTCATAGTGTTGCGGTTCTAGTGTCGCCCGTTCAATGACCATTATTAGGGATGCCACTCTGAATTTTAAAAAGCTATAAGTGGCATCCCTGACCATCTTTCAAAAATATGTCCGTGCACCAAGATGTCTCTATTAGATCATATCGGATGCGGGTTCGTATCTGCAGAACGGATTCTGCATAGGCTATATGCTATAACTATACCACAAGAAAGCTGCTCGCGCGAATTGATGTAAGTTATATAGGCCTACATCCACGTGCCTTTGTCACTTATCGATTTATCGATACAGAATACTATTCTCCATTTGTTCAAGATTAAACAGTTACGATGCAGTGAGAGCGTGTCTGTCTATTTTGTCTGTTTGACCATTTGACCATTTGCCCATTAATTTTGTCCATTTGACAATTTGTCCATTTGTCGATTCAAGTTTCGAGGAACAGAAAATAATCGTGGACCCATTGCAGCGTGTTTTACCCTATTTACCTTAATTACTCCATATAATTATTTGCATAAAAAGCATGACTTTATTATACATCACTGCTTGCAATAGAGTGATTTAATTTAAAGCGACAAAGCCTGAATGCTCAAACTAAGTCATATACGTAGGTCTATTAGGCGATATTTTTATAGCACCATTTAGGGGACATTAAAAAGGGGCCACAAAAGGTACAATATGTTACATTTCGTTTTCATAAGTTGTCTGTATACACTACAGATTAGTGTTGAAGAATCTGTGAAACTCTGATTTATATATACAATGTATACATCAACTATATATATGAAAATGGAGACGTCAATGGGTAGCCCTTCAAGTAGGCTATATACGGGTCGGGTATACGCCTGTAGTTCACATCATATCTCCATAGAAAATCATGCCATAGTTATACCATAATAATGATCAGTTTATCTATTACGTTAACTGGACCTTCCTCTCACGCACACGCACGTGTAGGCTGTAGTCTGTTAATGGTGAGCATACACCTACTGCGCATGCGCCTTTAAGTCTGCTTATAATATTATGTATACGCGCGTTCAGATCGATTGGAATCCGAACGTTTTTTGCTGCGATTTATAGGGCAACTCCAGATATATCCGGATCATTTGGCAAGCACTAAAGTTTCATTGCTACAACTCGCCCAAAAAGCAAACCCTTGTATTTTTATATATAAATTGTATATATAAAATCATTCCCCATATATATATATATATATGTATATAGATATATATATTTGACCATAGCCGTAAACTTGATGGCTTTATTTCTCATAAGATAAGAAAAACGAAACAGGAGGACATAACATGTTTGCCTAATAAAATGGAAAGAACCCAATAGGGACGAAGGTCTCGCTGACAGAGTTACGGCAAATGGAAGAAATCGGAACTAAGTTATATAGGCATATATATATATATATATAATATTATATGCATGTATAATATATATGTGCATATATGTAGCTATGTATAGCAAACAATTACCGAAACGAATCGGTCTTTAACTATATATAGTAGGGTGTCCCACGATTGCACAGGAAAAATATTTTTCTTGAAACTTGAAATGCAGTCCCTCCAAAAAGTTTCCTTATGGTCCTATGATAGTACCTGCCAAATTTCTGGACATTTTGAAAATATTTAGAGGCCGCTCAAAGCTCACATATAATATGTGTAAGTTGTCACAAATTATACGTGCGACATATAGGCCTATGAGTTTGAAATTTTCGGAGGTCCACACTTTGATCCCACTAGCGTGCTTATGTATTGCTTAATAACCTTATATTGCTCTGAAATACTAAAATCTACAAATATGCAACCTTATTGTATTTGCGAATGAGGTTTTTCAAGCATAAGGACGACAGTTAAGCTCTCGAGCAAACGAATGATGTAAATGTCGTGCACTAGGATTGCAGGTCGCTACCTCCACATGGCAATCATCAGTGGAGTAGAAATGAATTCTTGGTATACCAGCACCTAAGATATAAGAGATAGCAATTCTCTCTGTTCTTTCAGTGAGTTCTCATTAATGTGGAATAACGGGGTTATCTCTTCCTAAAAGTTTTTCCCAAACCATGCTGCGTTCAAATATAGTTTTCTCGATCTTTCGGTGAAAGAGTGGCGAGATAGCCAATCGTATAAGACCACGTGTGATTTTTCATAACGTTGGTCTGTGTAAATGACTGTGCTGAACAAACATGACGCAGCTTTGATACAGAATTTCAGCTCAACGATAACGAAGAACGTAGATCGGAGACAATTTCTCGTAGGCCTACAGGTTGTCGAAAAACACAGGCACATGTTTTCTAACCACAATTGTGACAATCTTGTTGACATGTGTAAATGTAGAACGTAGAACTGAAGAACAATTTGAGTGCAGTGATGTAGAATCAGCAGATCAGTATGAGAATAGTAAAAAAATAACGGTCCAGACGTTGATTTGTTGTGTAGCTGCATGGGGTGTGCAATTAAAACTTTACTGTGTGGTCCTAGGACAAATAGGGGTTGAACCTCACAGCCCCCTCAGAATTTCTTACTATGAAGCAGATGAAGGTATGGAGGAGCTAAAACCACGACTTGTTACATTATCAAGAGTTTGTAATGACTACTCCCAATGATTAGTTGTGTGTGCACTGATATTGTGTCCAAAGTTCAAAAATCTCAAATTTTTCTCGATTTTGCATTTTTTGAGCATAAGACTATGCCCAAAATATCCATTGTATCCAATAAAGTTAAATACCTGTTAATTCTACCATTCACGAGCTTTCCAAGGGTAGTAAATTTGTTATAATAGGATCAACGATTGGGATATAAAGGCATTTAGAAGTTGGACACATCAGGCGCAAATTATGCCAATATGGGTTAAATTTGGGCGGCTTGAGCCACCCCTAAATATTTTTTTAGTGTCATAAAACTTTACAGGTGTTATTATGGGACCATATGGAAACTTTTTAGGGGGACTGCATTTCAAGTTTCTAGAAAAATATTTGTTGGGACACCCTAATATATAGTTTAGGAGCATTATAAACACAGCGGATGTCTACATCAAGCACAATATTGAAGCACAAACAATGAAGCATGCATGTACATGTAGGCTACATGTATATTGTATATATATATACACAGGATATATAATATACTAATAGGCATAATTATATACAATCATAGGCGTACGAGGCGGGGGTCCAGGGGGGGCAAATGCCCCCAAATTTCGGGCAAATGTGTTTTTCGGGCAAAAGAGGCTTGGACGGGTAAAAAAATTTCGGAGAATTTTTTTCGGGCAAAACAGGTACGGGAGGGATTTTTCGGGCACGCAGGGGTAAAAAAGTCGTAAGATTTTTCGGACGGGAAAATCTTAGGAATTTTGGGCGGATTCGGGCAAAAAAATTTTTTGGCCCCCCCACTGCCGAAATGTCCCGTACGCCTATGTATACAATTATACATATGTACGATTGTCTATATAGGGCCTACAGAAGTAATCATACATAGGAAGCATGCATAATACACAAAATCCATGATATGGCCCTATGAGCACTCTCTCTCTCTTTGCCTTTCTCTGTCTGTCTGTCGCTGTCTATCTATCTATCTGTCTGTGTCTCTCTCTGTGTATAATATATAAGAACGCATATACAATTATACATACACTGAATGTATATGATTTCGGGGTGCATAGAGTCGACGTGCTTGCATGCATGGATGAACTTGCCGCACCATATCCGACGAATATGATGCTGTCGAACGGTTCGATGCTTCTTTGTCTGCCGCAGCAACTGCATTGTAACAACAGCTGCTGCTGGTGCCGTTGTTGCGGCTGATGCGGCAGATTCTGGCAGCTGTGTCACTATAGATCTATAGAAGTACATCCGGAGATATCTGCTACGGTCGGAATCTTTCTTTATCTCGTTCGGTTCAGAGATTGTTAAGGCATAAAGCACCATCACTCTATTCGACGATCATGACGATGATATAATGATGAGAAGCAGAGGATGACTACGATGACGACGATGATGATGATAATGATGATAATGATCATGATGATGACGATGATGTTGAAGTTCATGTTTTGCTGTCGATGATGATACTTATTATGATGATGATACTTATAACGATGTTGATGTTGATATTATTGTTGTTGATGATCGCGATGATGATGATAATGATGATGGTGATGATGATGATGATGATGATGATGATGACGATGATGATGATGTTGAAGTTCATGTCCTGCTGTTGATGATGATACTTATTATGATGATGATGCTTATAATGATGTTGATGTTGTTATTATTGCTGTTGATGATCGCGATGATGATGATGATGATAATGATGATGGTGATGGTAACGATGCTAATGTTGTTGCGCTTATTATTGTGTGTGCTATATCAGTAACATTTACTCCTCTGCCATAAAGGTCGTGCATAAGTTTTCCTTTTCCGATGGCACAACGCAAATCTTTCCAAATGAAATGACTGTAGGCCTATATAATTATTATTGTTGACATCCACCAAACGGATAATTCATTGTCAGGTAGCCTATACAACTATGCATCCCACCACCTCCTGCAGCCAACGACGTTTTCAGCATTGAAGGTGTACGCTGCTAGGTATATAATTGTATAATTATGACACTTTTCATATAGAGTTGATCAAACAGCGATATTATATAGGTACATAAGATAATATATACGAATTTTCTATAGTTTTATCTGAGCCGTGTTTTCGTATTCATTATCCATCTCTTTGTTCTTATATAGGCTAATGGCGTAAACAAGATCGAAATCGACGCATGCAGAAAAGCTTTTATGAGATTTTAAAGTAGAGCTGTAATAAGTGTCTATACGTACAATCCACTCACTAACCCACCCGCCAACCCACCAACCTACCCACACACACCCACACACATACACACATGCATGCACACGTACACACGCACATACACACTGTTGGTTTTGTGTGCTTAATCCCTAGCTGTATACCTCTTTTCCCAACCTCCTTATAAAGCTCTGCAGTATATAACTGGAGAGTGCGTGAGATTCTAGTCGGGTATCTCGATGATACCCATCTCTAAGTTGTCTTGTGTGCTACCTAATAATAACACCAGAGCTTGACAACGCAAATAAAAATCTAATATTGCTAACATGTTGCATATACTGTATACATACATGTACACCGCGCTAAAGTTTAGACCTTCAGCTTTTTTCAACTATATATAAGACACTGCATGCGCATTTGCAGTATTCACATTATATCATAAACATTACATATATAATTAGTATATATATATATATATATATATATATATATATATATATATATATATATATATATATATATATATATGAAACAGTTTGCATGTGCAAGTCATGATTAATATTCTAGGCCTATCTGTGTGTGTGTGTGCACAATTGCACAATGTTGACGCGATGTAACATAATATATCTTCATATATCCCTGGTTTATACACTTCGTGACGATGACTTCGTCCGTGATATCATCGAAGGTCATACGTCTAGCTTATCCGCAGCTAAGAGACAGATCTATGGTGCGTCAATTTAGACATCAATAAGATGCGTCGTCTGTTTTTATCTGCTAAAATGTCTTTGACAATAAATAATTATTACATTCCACAACACGTGACAACAGAGGTGGTATATTAACGTGGTATACCGCAACCTAAAAAACTAATCGGATGGCAAGAATCCCAGGACCCTGCAGCAGTGATTCCGTTAACGTGCGTCCGTGCGTCCCGGACGCACAAATTTTGACGCCGGACGCACAAAAATAAGGGCGGTGCGTCCATGGACGCACTGAAGTTGTGGATGGACGCACAAACAAATTAACGATGCGTCCATGGGACTCCAATAAAAAATACCATGGGGTCCGTATATATATATTATGTGTAACTGTCTCAGTTTATGCATTGCGTATTTGCGTATATAGGCCTACATTGAACTCAAAAGAACAAACTGGTGGTGAATAATTTATGCAATGACCTATTTATGAATATTTCATTTCTTTGTTAGTGAGTATGTGACGTACATAGTCTACATCACGATGTAAGAAATAGGGTCATGGTCTACGTATACAGGCTTAGGTCTAAAGTAACCATCGACATGTCAGCAATATTATAGCGTTCAACAGTTCCCATGAGCTGGCTTAAAAAGTAATGACCGTCGTCGGATAGATCTTAAAATCAAGAAAACTAAAAGAAGTACAACAATGCTAAAATATTTTTCTTGAAAAGAATAAAATTTATTATCGTCGGGAAATTGATACTATATAGTTATAGGTTATAGTGTCCTAAAATGTCCCTGTTTATTTTTTAAATGATGTCCTTGCTAACGACAATCGCATTTTAGCTCTCTCAGGTTCTGTATTTGATTCATTCATTTCAATAAGTTACATAACGTCTCTGCAATAAATCCTCTCAGAGGCGCTCTCCAGTCATTTATTAATGCAATATGATGCAATCTGGTTGTACTCTAGCACTAGCTTTTGCTTCTAAATGGCTGTAGGGCTGCCAACTCTTGATTTTGCCATTCCGGGACGCCTGCAGTTACTAGGCATTTATACCAATTTACACTGTCCACATGTAGTGCGTAGGCATGGAAATTAGCACATCATCTCTCAAAATGCATTAGAATGGACTAACAGTAGGCCTACATAGGACACAATATGCTACTGAGTGTCAGTGGCTTGTACAGTTTTCAAGACTTGAACCCAGCGGCGTATAAAAAACGATGTTCAGCCAACAATGTTAGGTTAAATAGCGCGCAGAACGCAAAATTACCACACAACTTGTCGAGTTTATTGTGCAAAGTAACAACATTTTGTTAAGTGCATCTCTACCACGAATTCCGGGACAATTTGAGATCAATCCGGGACACGGGACGCACAGGGCCGATTCCGGGACTGTCCCGGCGAATCCGGGACGGTTGGCAGCCCTAAATGGCTGCTAATTTGTTCTCAAAATTTAAAAACCAAAACCTTCAACTTATCGTTGGCCTAGGCGATATAGGCCTATGGCCTACTTGACCTTTCACGATTCCACGATATAGGCCTATATTTCATTCCAATTTAGCCTACCTCTGGAGAAGCTGGCTATAATTTATGAGTTTATGACTTGGTATTTTCTGTATTGATATCGACAACTTCAGATTTTAACACACAAAAAATAGCCAACGGTAAAATGAATTTTATAGCTGATTTTAGCTAGCCTAAATGAACTTTTGTACACGGAGGAGGGTTAGAGCTAATATTTGCGTATGCATATGTGGCTGTTCGCAAAATCTACGAGTTGCAACAGAATGAGCTGGTCAAAAATACGAATTTTTGCGTAGGCCACGTAATAATAGGCCTAATGGTTGGGCCATTTGTCGCCTGTAGGCCTAATATAAGAAGTTTGGAATTTTTTACATTTGTCCTGCTTTGACCCGATGGGACTCCAAAAATGGATGGGTGTGGAGTCCATGACTCTCATCCATTTGGTGTGGACTCCCATTTTTTTGATGTGATGCGTCCATGACTCCAAGAATTCAGACCTTAACGGAATCACTGCCCTGCAGTAGTCTGCACCACAGCGTTGTTAATCAACTGATCACGTGATCATACTCGTCGCGACGCTAATGGGCAAGATCATTCGCAACCGCTTCGTAGTCCAGGCAACTCAAGGTCAGCGCTTGATCCAGCCTAACTCTGAGGTCATGCACCACATAAAGAAAGGTCAAGTGGAAGCGGTGGAGGTTATAGGTACAGCTTTGCAAAGCCAGATAAACTGGGGTTTGATGGATTAAGCTTAAGGCAGTTCTTCAACATCCAGGGGCTTGCTTCCCGAACGGCAGTGTTAGAAGCGAGGCAGTGTATGTATACGCCTGAACGTAATCAGCGTATACAGATGGCTCGGAGGCCGTCAGGCACCAGCCGTCGGCAGTGTAATGAGATACCAATTTCAGATGTGAAAATGATGTAAGGAAGGGGCCTCAGAAGTGAGTCCTGGGAAATGTCGTAATTTCGTAAGAGACAGATACTCTTAAGGACCTAGTCCTAGAGGACCCATGGACCACACCATGACTTAATTTCTACAGGAATTTGCATTAACTATCCTACACAACCCCCTCCTTTCTCTTCACAGCCTCCATGGCAAATTACTCTAAATCGGATGATACTGACCTTTTTAAAAACTCTTTTAACTGCACAGAAGTACTTCTATAGCTGCACAAATCCATTTAGAACTGCACATTTGCGCACAATTTCTGGGGCGCGGTGGTGTAGTGGGTCTGTTCGTTGCCTTGCAGCCGGAGGGTTGCAGGTTTGAATCCACCTCAAGCCGCCTCGAACTTCGAAGGGACCTTGGAAGTCCTTCACTCGCAATTACTCAGCGCTTTGGCGTGAAACTCCGATACAGTGTCCGCGCTGTAGTCGGGAGCGCCTCTGAGTAGAGAGCTTGAAGGGGCGTTATAACAAGTGCGCATACAAAAAACGTCCCGGACCATACAGAGGAATCTCTCACTAAGGAATAAGCCCTGCAGCCAATTAAGATAAACAACCATAGATTACGGACAGATGTCGAGAAGACACAGTGATTGAAGTCAGCGTATACGACCTGAAGATCTATTTATTTTAGCTGCCGTCTGTTACCCAGTCATATAAATTGCTTTTTCGAAGCGTTGAGGCGCAGATGATTGGACGACATCCATTATAATAGCCAACAGCCTTCAAATGGAGCGTTACATTGTGGCACTCACAGCATGGCGCTTAGGTCACCGACCTATGCCCAAACAAATGTTGCTGAATGCGGCTAATTGGACCAGCGTTTTGTTCCAAATAAAAGATTTCTTCTATGAACAGAAAACTTGGCGTCTTCATAGACAATACGGTGCGGTAACAAAAGCGTGCAGGACAGAAGCGTGCAGATTGATGCAAGACGTGTAACAACCCGACAATCGCGATCGAAACAAAAACGCACCCAAAAAAATATGACTCACCGTCAAACTTGACAGGTATCTACTCACACAGTGACACAGTCCCGTGCAAGTGAAATAAAATGAACGCCCAATTATTAAAGTAATTTTCAAAGACCATAATAGGCCTATGAATAATCTGCATTGCATCTACAGTAACTGTGGAAAGTTTGCGATAGTATCCATGCTCTATACTCTATAGTGTCACGAACAACTCAGTACTAGTAGCATGTCATCACTCGTTTCAACAGACCTTGGCAATGTGCCATCGTCCGTCCATTTACAAACTTGTTGGTCACTTACGCCAAGAGCAAAATCCTTATGAATTGAAGATCGCGAAGTTTCTGTCGGGATTCAGACAATAATTCAGAAGCACTCAAGTAAGAAAGTGTGCGTTTGAATCCCCGTTTGCAGGTTTCGACATCCCAAAAATTGTAATATGAAACAGTTCGGCTGGGGCGAGGTACATGGCAACTTGCGGGGGATTGCTCATAACGACAAAATATAAAATGTCCGATTCAATCACAGTATTCGTTTGTTTCAACTATAGACTAGAACACTAAGCAATAAGCATGGCTTCATGAACTTATACGGTAGGCCTATATTTTAGAAAATAACTAATTTGCGTGCAGCCTTGAAATCTTTTAGCTTTTATATATTCGTTTTACACGCATATTCGTCGACAATCTTCTGACTATAAAAACATGTAGGTCATCGTCGTTGGTCGATAATAATTATCTTTGCCTTGCATGCATCTGATCCTGATGTCTGATATTGTGACAGCAAAGGCTCAATATATGCGGTGAATAAGACGAAGATGAAGTTATAATATTGTTGATCGTGACATCCCTCTGTCTTTTATGGCTGGCAGTGCAACGCGTGCAATCTCCATCTCACTGTGAAGACGTCACACAAGATAAATAATTCACGTTATGACAGATTCCGATTATAACAACCAACGACATAATTATTATCAAATAATTTGATGTATGTTATCTGTGGCGGCGTATGACCTAACCTGACCCAGATTGGAGACAGGTGTGGGGTCACGTCGCTTAGGCGGAGCAGCAGACTCCCAACGACGTTTCTTGATCGGCTACTGCTTCTTATAATTATATGCTATAGGCCCTAACCGCCTAGCGCAATCGACCTTTGTAGATTGCTCAAATTCAACTATTTTTGGGTCTCGAAAAGTATGTTGGACTGTAAATTAGTCAGCATGTGAAACGCACGTGTTTCATGTGAGCAAGTAGTATCTTTAAAATGAAAGTAAAAGATAATTGGGCCTAAATAAAAACTCCAACGCACCATAGTGACACGTAGTCGCTTGTGTCTGATCTGAGATCTTAGTTGCTTGTCTCTGTCTGTGAGCTTATCTTTGTCGTCGAATTGTCGATCCACCCTTGTAGCAGCGTGCGCTGTGTTACGGCGACAGAGAAATTGTCGTCATTACATTACATCACATTACATTTTACCATTGAACCGGAAGTGAGCATAATTTCTGCGAAGACCCTGGACACAGGACCGTCCTGTCGATCGCAGGACTTGAAGTTTCATTCCCAGCTTCAGCCGCACCAAAATTTGCTATTTTACTCGGAAATAGAGATATGTGCGCACACTTGTCCGTGGTCTTTATAATAGTAGGTAATTGATCCCTGCAGGGTCACAGGCCTGCCGCCTAAGGGTCAACGCCGTGTTTGTATGTAGGCTATGCATCAAGACTTTTAAAAGGCACATATTAAGGACCCCACAGACCGCTGTGAACATGCATAGGACCTTAACAGGTTCATCCGGGTTTTTTGCTAACAGTCAGTGGGTTCAAAGAGTCATCTTCCACGGAGTCATTGATGAGTGATGCAAGGGTTAATGTCGAACATCTAAGGGTTAATATTAGAATGCAGAATGGGTGACTGACCGTGTGTCCGTGGTCGTAATAAGACCTGAACTTCAACGGACCAATTGGTGTTTATGTACTTTTCACTGCCAAGAGAAAGTGATTGCAGATGCACGATAGAACTATACGCCGTTTAATTCGTATCAGATAATTAATTATACAAGAAACAATATTTTAAAACTGTGGCTCAGTTGCTCTCACGAAATAAGTAAACTTTTTTATTGCTCCAGCTTAGGGTGGCACTCCAAATTATTTTCTCCAAATTCTTACCTTCCCACCCCTTACTTCTGTTAATTTTACATAAAGATTGAAGCACACCAAGTTTTGGAACATTATAACAACTTTTACTGGTAGCTCCACAAAGTCATAGTTTAAAGATTTTGTATTTATTCTGAAGCATTGCGACAAATTAGTCAAATATTAAATTTGACTTTTCTGCAGTGTTCTAAATGGAAGTAAACTTTTACCTTCCCAAGTTTCCATGTTCTATTGTTCTTACTAGATTAGTCAAAATATTAGTAATAATAAAGAACACAACGTTTTGAAACATTTCAGTAAATCTTGGTCTGGTGCGTTAACATTCAACAATGTCAAAGTTTGATATTTTATCATCAAGTGTTGGACTGCAAGTTAATGCCCGAGCACAGTTGATTTGTTGGCATTAGGGAAGGTCTGGCGATGCTTCTCTACCACCTGCAAGAGGTACTGTTTCTGTTCCTCCTGGTTGGTGATGACACTGTTGAAGGACTGGACAAGTGCAACACCACGCTCCGCTGCATCGTTCACCACCTTCAACCCTCTGAGCTTCTTCTGACCATCAGTATAGGCTTCATTATTTTCCCATGTGTTGGGATCGTGTATGAGGAAGTCATGCGGGATGTCAAGAGCAGTGAACAGTGTTCTGGTGTGCTGAGACTCGAAGTCACACAGCTGTTTGTCTTGGATGTCTGCTGCAGTGAGAACTATGCGACGAGGATGGTCTGGGTGTCCAGTCTTTCTCAGAGCTGCAACCATTGCTATCTTCATTTCAACTGGCACACTGGGATCGAAAAATGCAAGCCCTACAGAACTTCACTCAAATACCACAAATGACCCGAGAATGTCTAAATTGCAGCGTTGGAAATCGCTGCATTTGTATACCCGTAGTTGTACAAGTCGCGTAGAAGTTGCAAGTCATTGCGTGGGGCTGATGCAGCACTTGTACATTAGGGTGCCACTCGGCAACTTATTACAGAAATTGATTCTGTTTTTCATAGTGATCAAGGACACCATTGAATGAATCAGCGGCATTGTTGACCACCATCAGACTCTCTGCTCATATTGGAGCACTAGCATACTCAGAAAATATGCTCTCTCAAGTGCTAGGGTGAAGGTCTTAAGGACAGGAAGTCATGTGATATTCCAATTGCCACAAGAAGCTGCTAAGTATGTTGTGACAACCATCGCTGCATTGGTATAGTAACAGTGCCATGCAGCACAACGTGTCAAGGAGTTTGTCCATGAGTTTCGTTACTTAGGGCTGTGACCATTGCTTCCTTCAAGAGGAACCATTGTATCAAAGAAAGTAAGACCATTTAGGATTTCACCTAGATGCTACAAATGACTGCAGAGGGACTTGATTGCTGAATCGGCAACAGTTTGGTTGTTTCTCTGTATGCATCAAACTCATGCGGAAGATTCAAGTCGTTGCGAGGATCATGCATGTGCGTACAGACAGTTAATGTACAACTTCACAACTGCTTTGAACTCTTGGACGCTTTGGCATCGACTAATTCCATGATTTTGGTCTACAAACCAAGCTCATCCACTGGGATACGCTTTTGTACCAGACAAAACACAGGCGTGCACCATCATGAAGGCATGTAGTGCTGGAAGTTGTATGAAGTGACATATACAGTCTTTATATTCAGCCATTTTTGGTTTATCCATGTTATTATAACAACAACCAAGAATTGGGAAAGATTAAAAATTACAAGAAACATTATTATTCTTAGTCAGTATGAACAATGAATCACAGCACAGTCTGTTCTCTGTAGATATAAGTTATTTCCATACGCGATTTCGAAGAAATGATGTGATACGCTACTATAAACTACTAACGCACGGAGCTACCTCTAAATGTCTTTCAATCTGAATAAAATTTGTAACACACGAGTTTTTTGTCATATAAAACATTTTTAGGGGGTGGGAAACTGGATTAGGCAAAATTATTTTTTGACCATGCATTTCGTTGTCACCCTACTCCAGCTGGTGTAGCCTATTATGCTACTAACATCTTACAACTGTGCAGAGTGAAACGTTTTCCGAATGAAAATCCATTTTCTTCTGCATGCCAAGAGCCAACACAACATACTCAAGTCTGACATCATTATCAAGTCTATGATGTCTATCGTCAACAGCATACCATCATCGTAACCGTCATTTTCCTATAACCACCATTGGTCCATTATGTAATGTAATGCAATATAATGTAATACCGTTATCATCTCAACAACATTAGAGCCTTCATCGCCAACTATAACAATGCCACCTGCTTAAACACGTAATTTAAAGCTTCCATTGTTCATACTAAGAGTAGATGTATCCAGATTCCAGATGGCAATAAGTCTGTCTTGGATGAAGAGTCACCATCAAGCCACAACAACAATATTATAATGAATATATGCGTATTAGTAGGGTTGCTTACCCTTGTCCACTAGCCGATAGTTTCCCTTGAATCCAGTGTAGTTGGACTGGAGATGGTCGGTGTGGAATTCCATCGTCAGACTCGGTGTTGATGAGTAGTACTTGGTCTGGATGGTGGTCATGTTACCACACAGTTCGTAATTCCATCGGTTGTGTTCATTGACCTCTGGCCGATCAAGGTCAAGGAACAGACGCACGAAATGAGCACACCTTCACCAACGAACATACAATAAAAAACGAAGATGAATGGCTGCTTAAAGCAAAATTCAACGTGCAGTAGAGGTATCGATAACATAGACTAGTCTATTAGTGTTAACACACAATTCGTTTAAGAGATTTTATGTTGAACTAGATGTGTAACCCGGCGTTGCCCGGGAAATTTATGGTTTTAAACACTACTCCACTGTGGTACCCAACGTTGACCGCTAAATTTAGGGTTTTAGCCAACCCTCTAGCCCACCCCGCTTCCTCAAAAAGCCAAACGTAACCCGCCCCTGCGGTGCGCTACGGAAATTATTACTGGGCTTGTATGACGTCATTCGGGCTGTAGACTCCTTTACTAAAGCTCGATACTGCTACCAAAGCGTTAGCGATTAAATCTATCTTAAAACGCTAATAACTCGAGTTCTAAAGTGAAATTTAGGGTTTTAAACACTACTCCACTCTGGTGTCCATCGTTGACTGCTAAATTTCGGGTTTTCGCCAACCCTCCACCCCACCTCGCTTCCCCAAAAAGCCAAACTTGACCCACCCCTACGGGGCGCTACGAAAATTATTACTGGGCGGGATGACGTCATGCGGTGTAGACTCTTGACTTACGCGCTAGTGTGGTCAATTACTGATGAAATCTGTCTTAAAATGCTAATAACTTTTGTTTTGAACTGAATTAAAACCTGAAAATAGTTGCGATGACCATATAATTCGGGTAAGAATCGATTTCAAGAATTTTTTTAAACCGACGCTGTTTCATTTCCGAGCCTATTCTGCAGGGGAGAGTCAATTCTGTCAAAAGCGTACAAACAAACAAACATATGGAATTTCTGCCTTATAATAGATTAAGCAGCACAGTTGAATCCTTGTACACAATGGCAATTTTATAACAGCAAATCAAAAAATAAAATTAAATAATAGGCCTACCGTGACGAATATAGTCAATTCAAGAAACCCGTGATTGCATTCTCAAATAATGTCTCTAAACGTAAACAATCTTACGATTAAATGGCGAATAGACAGAAACACGAAACGGAGGAAGATCGGGTGAGAACTAAAAAAAACTGCATGAAAAGAAGAACGAATAGAGATCGAGAACGAAAAGAGGCAGCGGAAAAATGTTAGGGTAGGCAAGAATGAGGTGGAAGTGAAAAATGAGAAAAAGAATTCGTCAAACTCTGATAAGGAGAGGGGGAATAAATCATAGAGGTATTATAGTCAACCGAACGGAGAAGGCATTCGATTGTCGTCATATTAAATGACGCCTTTGATGCGCTCTGAAGTTCTGAACAGGCGCTATATAAAGCAAGGGTCCACCATCCGCATGTTGCCCGTGGGTTGGTAGGCGTGGGCGTATGCTCGACCTACTCCGCAGGGATTCATTCCTCGCTGTTATTGAAAGTTGGCGACGAATGAAGCGACAGACATAAGCCAGACACATAAGCACATACACGTCAAGATACACATACAGATACATGGAAGGATAGACGAGGAGGAGGAGGTGGACGGCCAATGGAGCGAGTGGGGGAGGGGGAGGGGGAAAGGGGAAGGGGTTGGTGCAATTGTTGTTCCGATTGCGTAGCTAATGACGATCGTCGTTCGGTTATATGGACGTCCTTCAACCGAGCAAGACTCCGAGGAAGCTCAGCGACAGATAAACAGGGAGACTGAGAAGCGGAAGAGGAGGAGGAGAAGGAAGAGGAGAAGGACGAAGGAAATAGACGAAGAGGAGGATGACGACAAGAGAAGAAGAGGAGGAGAATAATGATGAAGAGGAGGAGGAGGATAACGAGGAATGAAGGGGAGGTGTATCTGTCTGTGTTTAGGGACAAAATATAGGAAGAGAAGACGGAGGACGAGGATAACAAGGAAGAAGAAGAAGAAGGAGGAGGAGTAGGAAGAGGGAAGGTTAGGAAGAAACGGAGGAAGAGGAAGACAGGACAGAATGGGAGTCGGAAGCAACGACAAGAGTCGAAGAGATAGAGGAGGAAAAAACGATGAAGAGATAGGAAAAGATGTAGGACAATGGAGTTGGTGAATAGGAGAGGACGAACAGATAAAGGAAAGGACGGATAGGGGATGGCAGGAAAGGAAGAAGAGGAGGACCTGGAGGAGGATAGTGGAGTAAGAGCAGAAAGACAATGAAGCAGTAAATAATTAGAGAAAAAGGAAGCTACTGTAGATATATGGCAGGCAACAGAAATTAAAGTCTGGCAACGTTTCAGATGAGGAATATCAAAACTGGGGCAGAAAACAGAAATAGTATAGAAATAGTATATAGAGTAGAACAATGAATAGGTCAAGAAAAAAGGCGAATAAAAGTAAACAAGAAGAATTAGAAAAATGGAACAAGACCAACTGACAGTATAATAGGATGAAAAGAAAAAGAATGGGAAACTGAACTTAACTATCAATACAGATAAAAGTTAGGGAGAGTTAAGAAAATAGCAGGTCTAAGGAAGGAAGAAGCAGAGGAAAAGATTGATCAACTGAATCGATGAGCAGACAGACAAACACAGACAGACAGACGGACATACATACATACAGATAGACAGACAGACAGATACCCGAGTCCTTTGTGGAGTGACGTGTAGCCTATACGTACTTGGTTGTGAGTGGAAAGGGAAGATCAAACGAGACGAACGTCAGCTCCACGATCTGGTTCGGTTGAGCGATGAATGTGTACAGGATGCAGTTGATGTTCGTCGGGTAGAGCTGCGGAAAGTTAGGTGACGTGAACGTACCGTAAACTTTGTCCCTGCCGTCGAAAATTACACACTCGCAAGCTGAAAAACAGCAGAAATAATTCTGAAGTATACGCGGTTTCTATTCATCATTCCTACTGTCTCTATCTCTGCTTCTGTCTCTATACACCGTGGTTCAAAAAAAGGAAGCCAAATTGTTTTGCATATATCTCTAATACCTGATGACATATCACGCTAAAATTTTCCAAATATTTAGAGAATTGGACCAAGAATATGACTCCAAAATTTCAAGAGATAAAGTTGGCTTACTTTTTTTGAACCACGGTGTATATCTCTGTCTTGTGTCTCTGTCTGTCTCTGCCTTTCTGTCTTTCTGTCTATCTCCCTATCTTTCTGTCTCTCTGCCTCTCTATCTGTCTCTGTCTGTCTGTCTCTTTGTCTCGCACTGCCTCTCTATGTCTGTCTGCTCGTCGGTTTGCCTGTCTCTTTCTTTCTCTCCTTCTCATCGTTCCCTATTGATATCTCATGCGTTATATCAAATTGCATCAGTTGCAGTCATTCAATGCGGTCTGCTGGATGCGTCTAAGCGGATGAAAAGCAAGATGAAAGCAATAATATTGTCTGATGAAAAAATGGTTCGTATTGAATTCATATTCCTAATGACTTTGCTATTAGCTTCCTTTTCTACCTGAACACTATCTCCTGGAACTAACTGGTTTACTGGTAAACTAGTCTACTGCTGTACATATGAATGCTTTTTAAAATCTAGGCTGGAAGCTCAATGACTGAACGTGTAAATGAAAAGTAACTGGAGTCTTCAGAACTCCCTTAATGGATCTACTGATCAAATATACAGGTGGTCCAGCATAC
This sequence comes from Lumbricus terrestris, assembly GCA_949752735.1. Lineage (NCBI taxonomy): Eukaryota > Metazoa > Annelida > Clitellata > Crassiclitellata > Lumbricidae > Lumbricus > Lumbricus terrestris. Next base: position 81,213,263 of record OX457036.1, read on the forward strand.
ATGTAAATGAGCTAACTTTGCATGCATTCCGGTATATCTCCGTCACTTTTTGGAATTTATTTATACTTCATGCGTCAAATTAAAGATATTTCACTCTAGTTTTAGTCCTGAGAAAGTCGAACTGGTGCTTGTTTAGGTTTTAAAAACGTTTAATTATATGCTCGGAACAGCGCTAGCTACCATATTTTGTTATCATTGTTGCCGTCGTTTCCCGGAACATTCACCAAACGTTTTTTTGCTAATACGCGCATAGACACGATCATTTTGGGTGTTTGTAGGAGTCTCTACCATGAATTATTGAATATCCTCTCATCGCTAAACCATGTCCTTCCTTTCAATCAACTGTCGGACACTGTCACGCTCTGCTTCAGACGCAAAGAAACGGCTGTCAGCACGCCAGCCGTTTCTTTACGTCAGTGTTGGAGAGCTGTTGGACTTCACACCGACGAATAACTTTAGATCATCTTTTAGAATACGATATATGGTGCTTCTAGGACGATCTGTTTCACGCCGAATTTCCGAAGAGATTTGCTTGAAGGGCCTACCTGGACACATGAGCAATGATCGCGGATGTTCGTGCCGTACGCATGGGCGCCCGCAGAAATTTTTGCAGGGGGGGCAAAATTTTTACGATAGTCACGATTAAATTTTGTAGTAGCAAGAGCTTGAAAATGCAATGCTGTATGGAAATTAGGAATACGGGTATTTTTCAAAGAGGTTTCTTATGCAAATTTCTCAGTTTCATTTTGTGTATAATTTTTAATATGAATAGTTTCCGTAGAAATTTTTTAAAAATCAAGAAGCAGATCTATGTTAAAAAGTAGTTTCCTAAAGGTGCGCTATATAATTCCATAGAATGAACGAATGAATAAATGAACGAAAAAGGTGTCGCTTCCAAGGGGCAATTGCTCCTCTGGCTGCTTCTAAAGCGCCACTCGAAAGCCAATCGCAGGGCACCAGCAGTTTCACATGTTCTGCATCGAGTCAGAAGCATATTCCCAAGAGTAGTCAGAAAGAGGTCCGAGTCTGGTAGACAGAGGGCCAGAGTAGCTGTTAATGGAAATGTCTTTTTACAAAGGTGGAGGATCTGAGGATCAGATGAGTGTGGGTATCAATTCTTTTTAACAGATCTCTTTGTCAGTTTTGGGTGTAAATCCTGAGGCGTGATAACCAGAGCCAAGTTTATCTACAGTTTGACCTCCCTGGATTCTGTACTGGCAGCTTGCTAAATGGACAAAATGGAGCCTGGCTTAGAGCAAACTTGGTTTATATAATTACAATGCTGGTGAATTATAAGCAGATCTCTGCGATTTAATTTCAGTGTACTTTGAGAAATTTTCAAACTTTTGCATTAGTATTTAATTTTTTGCAGTTGTGATTAATTGCATTACAGCTGGATTCCACTTAAGTAGGCCATAATCGATAGCCTGCTGTTTGCATGGGTTCCCGCAGGAAGGTTGAAAGCCAATGGTCATTGTTAGAGTTTTTAGAAAGAGCTTGAACATGCAAGGCAGAAAGTTATAAGAGCATGTTTATTTCTATAGAGATCTCTAAAATTAATGTAGATTTCTGACTTTCATTGTCTGTATCATTCGTATCATTGGTCCATTAATGCAAAGAAATTTGTTAAAAAGCGAAAAGTAGTAGTTAAAAAACATAGGTTTTAATTTTCCAGGGGGGCAAGTGCCCCCCCTTGCCCCTATGTGCGGGCGCCCATGGCCGTACGCATCGATTCCATGGTTTATGAGTTGAAAATCAATTCTGTTTTATCAATTTTTCGTAGCAGATGATTCAAGGCATTCTTAAAATTACATCTTTGACACAAAACTCGTTAATCATTTCAAACGAATTAAATCTCTTATCAGCTCGTGAAATTAAGATTAAAGCACGATCATCGTCTGTCAACGGCGCCAGATTGCATCGCAAATGACAACAAAATATAGTAGCTAGAGCTGTTCCGAGCATAATTAAAATCTAGAGTAGCACCAGTTAGAGTTTTCAGAGGAAACTGTAGAGCGAAATATCTTTTATTTGACTTATAAAGTATATATAAATTCCAAAACTTGGCAGAGTTATATGCATTCAAAGTTGGTTCATTTATGCTGGACCACCCAGCTGTAGACTAACTTTCAGATGATATACCGTAGCTCAATTGATAGAGCCGAGCATCGTAATCGTAATCCCGAGATTTTTACAGCGCCCACAAAAGCGAAGTCGCGGGAACCAGGCACTTAATTAAACCAGAAATCAAAAGATACTTTTGCTTTTGTAATTGAACCTTTGCTGTTTAATGAACTTATAACAATCTTGTAAAACTTTTTCTGCTGTAGCTGACCTTCCAAGAGACAGACAATTAGCCTATGTACGGCTAGATGGAAATTAAGTAGCAAGCTATAAGTAGGCATCACAAAGGTTAATCACAGATCACTGGAAGCAACAACGTGATTCGTGAAGGTAGAGGGAAGTTCAGGGAACAGATCGATTTGAAAGTATATAAGCTGATTTACTATTTATCTGGAATGGCCTCCCACTAACCTTGCGACCTATGCCTAGGCTAAATTCCCCTGCATTTTTTAGTATCTCAAATCCTATGTTTTTAGCTGTGACTGGGCTGGGAGCCTGGGAGCGCTCTCTGTGTAGGTTTCTTGATGAGGCACTGTATAAATTCTCGAAATGAATGAACGAATGAATGAATGAATGAATGAATGAATGATTACTATAGAACCTAAAATTGAAGAAGAGACTCCGTTTGATTATGCGCTCGTACTGAATGATTTATGATTACTGATGATCGATTTATGACTGATGATTTGTGATTTATGATTTGTGATTTATGATTTGTGATTTATGATTTGTGATTTATGATTTGTGATTTATGATTTGTGATTTATGACCGATGATTTATGGGCTAACGGAACCAATGTGTGAGTGGAAGATTTATCGATTGCAGAGCTGAATGGGCGCCAATCGTCTGTAATTGCAGCGGCATTGTTGCAGGATGAACAAAATATATTTATGGCAGAATCGGTGTTCCTTATACGCACTATACCATCACCGACATTTTTACGCGGGCATGACGATTCACGACTGTTGTGTCGTGAGTAATGCGAATCGGGTATTTATTTATTTATCATAATATTGTGGTGACTTGTTGCTAATCTTAATTTAGCATTTTTATTGTTATTGCCAGAGCATTACACATAGATAAATGTGGCTCTAAAATATAATTAGTCTACCCGTACGCAGGCCCAATTGTTCACCAGCGATACTGAAACCGGTAGGGTCTAGCCTACCGATAATCGAAACAATGGACTAGTCGTCTGGGGGGGGAAACATGTTCCTAAATCAATTTTGAACGACCTTAAAAGCAATTTCACGCAGATTGTGCTATCATACATAAAATAAAATTTCAGTTTTGAATTATCAGCAAATGATATGAAGTGGAACAGCGGAAAGCCGATCGTCTAGTGGTTATCAGAAGGATGATTTCGAAAAGTTACGTATCGCTTTATTCTAAGCTGAGAATCGGAAAGTTTATTGCCGGATTGTCGTCGTATGAGTTCTAAATAAATAGAATGTAAAGATTTATAAGTTATGAAATTACTGTCTCAATTGTGGACACCCAAGTCCATTCTGAACTGCTACCAAGATATTGCTAAACATTAGATTCTCTCACAACGGAATACACGGCTTGGTGTTGTCTAACAACAATGTGTCATTGTATCAAGGATGACTGATTGAATACATTACGGTTGCCCTCCTCCTTTCTCCAAGCTTGGGACTGGCACCGCCAGAGCACAAGCAATGACGAAGTTCCAGTGCAACAGAATAATATCCATGTTCCATTTATTCCAACCATCGTATTTGCTTTCTGTTCGTCTGTCTGTACGTTTAGATGTTTTATGTTTGTGTTTGCATGTAGGCCTATGTGTTTGCATGTATGTGTTTGTGTTTGCATGTATGTGTTTGTGTCTGCATGCATGTGTTTGTATTTGCATGTATGTGTTTGTGTTTGCATGCGGACATTCAACTTGTATTTCATCCTTTTCTCCTCCGTCTGACCTTCGAGCATTGTCTTCGTTTTGTCTTCGTCTTTGTTTCTATAAAAACCTCTTTTCTTAAAACCCGGTGGAACCGTAAACGCGGCGACTTCAAACCAAACATTAAAGAACTCCGGTCAGTCGGCCGATTTACGTTCGGTCTGGCGGCCTCTTCGGCAACTCGGCCTCTTCGGCCTCTTCGGCAACTCGGCCAACTCGACTTCCCCCTCCTCGTCTACGTCGTCGGCTGCGGTTGGGTGGGGGGGGGGGGCAGAGTGACAGATGACGGTCGACAGCTATTCATTGCGATTTGGAGGGAAAGACCAGCGACGGTGATGACGACGGAGACAAATGCGACTGATAATGTTTGCTCTGCTCAGCAAAAATCGCCCACTCGGTCATTCTCATCTCTCCCTCATTCGCCTCCATCTCCTCCTCGCCCTCCTCCTCCTCCTCCTCCTTCTCATCCTCCTCCTCGTCTTCCTCCTCGTCCTCCTCCTCGTCTTCCCCCTCCTCGTCTTCCTCCTTCTCCTCCTCCTCCTCCTCCTCCTCGTCTTCCTCCTCCTCCATCTCTTACGTATTTCCATATGTCTTCCACTCATCGCTTATTTCTTGTCTATTTTCTTGTGTGCTTCCTTTTCTCCTCCTTTCGTCTCTATAATTATTTGTCCAATCTATTTTCTCCATATCTCATTATTCTTCGCTCGTTATTGTTTACTATCACTCTGTCTTTAGTCTCATTCTCTTCCATCTTTTGCTGACCATTTTTCTATTTCTTTTCGTTTGCTTTACATCTATTTTCTTACTGCACGTTTGTTTCTTTATTAAATTCCTTCTTTCTCTTTTCTCTTTATTTCTCTCGTTCCTCTTTCAACTCATGTCTTATGAACTCAATTTCGTCATGATCCCACGATCTCATGATCTCATGATCTCATGATCTCATACTGATCCTGACCTATTCGTACTCAATGTTCCTCCCCACATCTGCTTGTCCACTTTCTTCCAATCCTCTCCTCAACTCCTCTTCCCCTCCTACTCCTCTTCCTCCTCCACCTTCTACCTCTTAATTCTTTATCAACCCCTCTTCCCCTCTTCCTCCTCCTCCTTCGTCTCCTCTTCCTCATCCTTATTCCCCCTCTTCCACCTCAACCCCTCTTCTTCTTCTCCTCTTCCTCCCCTCTTCCTCCTCCTCCTCCTCCTTCTCCTCTTCCTCATCCTTATTCTCTTTCTTCCTCCTCAGCCTCTTTCCTCCTCTACTCCACCAATAAATTTTATTTGCCGACTGAGTCCCATTTGGGAAAGTAGTGCACGGCGGCGAAATATTACGATGGACGACTATATATTATAGACTGCTTGCCTTGTGTTTGTATGTGCGTGCGTGCGTGTACACCGTGCTTCAATAAAAGTAAGCCAAACTGTTTCTCATATATCTCTAATGTCTGATAATTAATCATACTAAAGTTTCCAGATATAAGAGAATTGAACCAACAATAATATGATCCGAACATAATAGTAAAAAAGTTCATCGTTAAAACCGCAATGGAAACCATAACAGACTGTTGCGTACGCGAACCCATTTAAGCAAGTCAGTTAGGGTGTCCGTTGCGGTTTCGACACTTGCACTTTCCCATTTGGTCTTCATCATTGATCCTAGAGTAAAAATTGACGGAGTTTATTATCGCAACGTTCTGCTCTCACAACATCTTCTCTTACTGTTATGAGAAATCTATAGCCTCAAAGACTTTTTCAACAGGACAGTGCCCCAGGCTCCCAGCCCACGGAACCAGGGAAACCATCGAGGTGCTAACAATAGAGATACCAGGCTTCATTTCTCCCACACTATGGCCTCCGAACAGTCCAATTAAAACCATGTCAACTATAACGTGTGAAGTGCGATGCAAAAGCGAGTCTATACCTAACAGCAATCCCTGATGAAAATTTAACGATCTAAAGCAACGCTTGTTGGAATTAAGTGTACTATGTGGAATGGACTGGATCAGAGGATTATCCACGATGCTGTTGCCCAATGGTGCCATGGCAGCGCCTCCAGATCTGTATTCAAGTTGAAAGATTCATATAATCTCAATCCGTTCAAATTTATACCAATTTATATTGTTGGTTCAATTCTCCAAATAGGCTATTGGGAAATTTTTTAGTTCGATTAATAATTATCAAGCATTAGAGATGTATGAAAAACAGTTTGGCTTATAATTTTTACTGAACCATCGTGTATGGCTATATCCGTATCTGTATGCGTTTGTGTACCGGTACCTGCATTTGTGCGCGTTTGTTTGTTTGTGTGTGTGCATTATGATGGCAATCGAGCGTGTGTGAGCATGTGTACGCGCGTGTGTGAGTGTGTGTGTGTGCGTGTGTGTGCGTGCGTGTGTGTGTGTGTGTGTAGATACGCTGCGCTCTCGAGCAGACTATAGACGTAGAGGATTTGAAGACGGTACCATAATTATATATATATATATAACCATATATATATTAGGGTGTCCCAACAAATATTTTTCTAGAAACTTGAAATGCAGTCCCCCTAAAAAGTTTCCATATGGTCCCATAATAACACCTATAAAGTTTTATGACACTAAAAAAATATTTAGGGGTGGCTCAAGCCGCCCAAATTTAACCCATATTGGCATAATTTGCGCCTGATGTGTCCAACTTCTAAATGCCTTTATATCCCAATCGTTGATCCTATTATAACAAATTTACTACCCTTGGAAAGCTCGTGAATGGTAGAATTAACAGGTATTTAACTTTATTGGATACAATGGATATTTTGGGCATAGTCTTATGCTCAAAAAATGCAAAATCGAGAAAAATTTGAGATTTTTGAACTTTGGACACAATATCAGTGCACACACAACTAATCATTGGGAGTAGTCATTACAAACTCTTGATAATGTAACAAGTCGTGGTTTTAGCTCCTCCATACCTTCATCTGCTTCATAGTAAGAAATTCTGAGGGGGCTGTGAGGTTCAACCCCTATTTGTCCTAGGACCACACAGTAAAGTTTTAATTGCACACCCCATGCAGCTACACAACAAATCAACGTCTGGACCGTTATTTTTTTACTATTCTCATACTGATCTGCTGATTCTACATCACTGCACTCAAATTGTTCTTCAGTTCTACGTTCTACATTTACACATGTCAACAAGATTGTCACAATTGTGGTTAGAAAACATGTGCCTGTGTTTTTCGACAACCTGTACGAGAAATTGTCTCCGATCTACGTTCTTCGTTATCGTTGAGCTGAAATTCTGTATCAAAGCTGCGTCATGTTTGTTCAGCACAGTCATTTACACAGACCAACGTTATGAAAAATCACACGTGGTCTTATACGATTGGCTATCTCGCCACTCTTTCACCGAAAGATCGAGAAAACTATATTTGAACGCAGCATGGTTTGGGAAAAACTTTTAGGAAGAGATAACCCCGTTATTCCACATTAATGAGAACTCACTGAAAGAACAGAGAGAATTGCTATCTCTTATATCTTAGGTGCTGGTATACCAAGAATGATGTTGCATCATTTTCAGACTTGTCATCTAGAGCAGCATTGCCAGAATTATAAAGCTATGGATTAATTCAAAGAGAGCAGTGACTCTACATGAGAACACCGCCTGACTGTAGATGTCAATCACAAATCTGAGACTTGTTTGGGTTGGATGCCCTGTAATTCACGGTCGTCAACTGTATATGTGATTCGTTTCCATCATAAAGCAATTAGATCTATATTGCCTTACCCATCCAACTTGCTCTGTGATGGCAACAGGCTTGCGAAATGCTACCGAATTGTTCAATCCAACCATGAATACCAAGAGTTTTGAAAATTCTTGATAGTCATATTTCGAGTATGGCCACGCTAAAGCTGTTCAGTAATGAATTCTTATGATTTGTTAGATGCAGACTGCAGTAGCATTGGTCGAGGGTTTGGTTGATGGTGAACCAGATTGGAGCATTCATCTTTAAATGGCTTGCAGAGCTTAATTACAGACCATTGATGGACAAATTTTTACCAAGGACACAAAGAATGCACCAGGCAACTGGACTTAAAAGATTTCTGTGATGTTAACAAGATGTTACGACTGATGGCTGATGTAGAAGGGTGCAAGGCATTGCAAACTCTATTTAATATGCAGTTATTGAAAGCCGTTGTCTCAAAGCATTTGCCAATAATTAGGCCTAATGCATCACACTTTCACGACTTCAAAAGGTTCAAACTGCAACCGTTGATTCCTGTCCTGGTCCAGAGGTCAACTTTAGCACACCAACATGTTTGTAGGCTACTTCCACCAACTAGAGAAAAATCAGACTGACAATCTGTTAACCTTATTCATTTCTACTCCACTGATGATTGCCATGTGGAGGTAGCGACCTGCAATCCTAGTGCACGACATTTACATCATTCGTTTGCTCGAGAGCTTAACTGTCGTCCTTATGCTTGAAAAACCTCATTCGCAAATACAATAAGGTTGCATATTTGTAGATTTTAGTATTTCAGAGCAATATAAGGTTATTAAGCAATACATAAGCACGCTAGTGGGATCAAAGTGTGGACCTCCGAAAATTTCAAACTCATAGGCCTATATGTCGCACGTATAATTTGTGACAACTTACACATATTATATGTGAGCTTTGAGCGGCCTCTAAATATTTTCAAAATGTCCAGAAATTTGGCAGGTACTATCATAGGACCATAAGGAAACTTTTTGGAGGGACTGCATTTCAAGTTTCAAGAAAAATATTTTTCCTGTGCAATCGTGGGACACCCTAATATATATATATAACCATACATATATACTGCTGCTTCAAGATCCACAGGGAATCGAAAACGGAACCGATTCCCACAATCCCCTGGTTCGATGAACTGAACAACTCCCCGTTTATCGCAATATATATCGCAATATAAATATATATATATATATATATATATTGGTTGTTCCAACGCTCGACCGACTGCAAGAGATCGATTGAAAAGACTTAAACATATTATATTATAGTCTACTGCAGGACGACAAATATATACGTTGAGGGATTAAGAAAATCCATTCCTTCTCAATATTCACCGCTTTGCCGCATATATTAATTCCACATATAGCCTACAGATATTATAAACACGAGAATAGCGATAGCCTACTGACCTATAATATATATATATATATATATATATATATATATATATATACATCAATAGACTATTATGTATATACATATCTATAAATTTAGGCCTACAATAGGTCTATATAATTGGCAATGTTCAATGTTTGTTCATGCATGCATGCATGTTTACGGAAGCTCCGTCTTTTTCAATCTCTGTATACAAGACTCCATGCACTTCGCTCTATAAAATAGTAGGCCTATGTGAACACAGGCGTGTATATATACGACTATAGTAACATGTATTAGGCTTAGGCCTATATATAGGCCTACAGCACTGTATATTTACAAACACGCACGTATAGATCTATATAACATTTTAAAGATTTTTCGATGATTTACTTTCACCGATCTTTTTCAGATCAATGTTGTTGGTTTTCTTGCCTGCATCTCTTCGAAGTGCATGATGCATCGCATTTCTTTCAAGTTTAAACTATACCGTGGTAATACACATTTCTTCTGTATATTAATTTCAGCGTTTCATTCACATTTCCTTTGATTTTTGATTTACATTTTACAGAATCGACTTTATAGGCCTACACCAACTCTTGCACTCTTGCCTTGTCGACGAATAACTTAGACCTCTAGACTCTTTATAACTTATGTGGCTGCTCGCAGTCGTCTAGTTCAGCCATCGATCCAGCTCCTCATATATTTTTGTAGCGCTTCAGTTATTAAGAGATTATTTAATACAATTAAGTTATCGAACATGCATAATTGCATATGAATTATTTTTGTAAAATAGAACGCGATCTTCAACTTTACAGACGACAGCCTTGTGTACTGAAACATATAGTCTATGTGGTCAATTTCTGTTTGACGCTATTAGGATATAATTATTATTGTAAGGTCTTATGGAGGCACATATTTCGCTCTTTAGGCCTATAGGAAGAAATGCAGTGGCGTAGACAAGGGAGTTTCGGGAGTTAAAACCCCCCATTGACCTAGGAAAAAGTTTTTAAAAGGTTATTTATCCACTTAAATAAGAAAAACAAAACAATTTCTTGTAGTAACAATTGTTTTTCTTACTGTATTCCCTTTGTTACTTTATTCCAATTTTTATTTACTGTAATACTGTTGGGTTGGTGTCAGAAAGAGCATCCAGCGAGGCCAAAACAAATAACCCCCCATCATAAATTCCTGGCTACGCCACTGAAGATATGCATAGTCTTATTTGTGCAATCCAATGTGTATCTATAGATCTATTAGAAGATCTTTATTGTCTTCTTCTCATCGAAGTGATGACGGACGAAATTAAGAGATGGGCGAATAATTGCGGCTGTGGTGATGGAAGCAGTGTGGAAAGATGGAAAATGCTATACCGTGGATGGAAAAGGATTTTAAAAAATCGTGGGTATGTCATGTGGATTGAAAAAGTGTGCATGAAAGACTGTGCATGGAAAAGATAGGAAAACGTGTGGCTGCAGGCATATGCACCGAGCGCTCCACGCGTCGCCAGTCTGCTTCTAGCACGGCGCGTCGATTCTCATTAAAAGGTATCTTCACTATTCTTCAGCGTCTCACTTGAGCGCACTTCAGCACATAGTGTCGATTGGCAGATCGTGCTGCATTCAATTGACGCTATAGAAGTTATCTTCTGATGCTGACCGTCGTCGAGTTTTGAAGTGGTCATCTCTAATGGTCATAGCGCTAATCTAATTTATGGAAGAAGTCGATTGACCAGCAATCGTGACTTTAGACCAAGCCCTCATATTTGCAATACACCCGTAGCCTATCAACAGCAATATATAGCTTATATATATATTATATATATATACATAATAGAACGTTATGATACAGCATTCTCCGTTGCACTATATCGATACACGTCACAGTATCTTCCACCTTTACATCTGCGTTCACATTATTATATACGATTAGACGACGTTTGTGGTAATGGCTAGCTTGCATCAATTACAGTTACTTCACATTATATCACATTACATCACCACTAGGTTGCTGCTACGAGTTTCATCGCAGTACTAATGACAATGTGAATTAAATCATAAAGATTTTCATCATCGTCATCAGTCATTATCGCCATAATTGTGCACCATCACTAATTGTAGCGAATTAATGATTTCCATTCTTTTCAATCTCGTCCAAGGTACAATGCTTTTATTTTGCTATGCCTGAGTCTTAATCTTCATTATCATCCCTTGCGACGGTCAATCGGTCATCATGCTTTCAACGTCGTTTTGCTCATCTTTCAAATGAGTGTGAATTCCGTCCAAATCTTCACCTGATCTTCTATAAATAGACAACCGTGTCCATTTGACACGTGACATATTCCTTCTCAACGTTCTTGCGTTGGAAGCTTATCGTTAAGCTTTTCGATAATCACTATCTTTGCGATTTATTTTTTCTTTTCTCTCCGCGTTTGTTAGCAACAGTCGCGAAATCTTAAGGATCTGTTTTAAAACTGATATTATTTTTAGTCGTCAGTTGACGTAACAGACACTAATAACATACTTATATATATACTTATATATACTTATATATATATATATAATATATATAATATATACATACTTAGTCTATATAACCTATACGAACATTTCTTTTTGTGTCCTACTTATTTCTCTGCACGGATTAGAATCTTGGGCGCACAGAATTCTTAAGAAAATCATCGCGCGAACCTTATAAGCAGTTTCACAGAAAAGTCAGTTATCTCGCAAAACTTCTGTAAAAAATCGGTCAGCCTTTTGGTGCTGTTGCACTTGTCGCCTTCAACTATATATAGATCTATATAATACATGGTGGGCCATACGATCCCCCAAAGGTTTTTTGCCAATATCTTGACCAAAGGTAAGAATTTCGAAATGAAGTTTTACCGGCCTAAAAGCAATTCATATTTACACATGATGACCAGATTTCATCAAAATATTTCAAACAGAAAATAGTTATATCACTTTTAGCGAGACCACCCACCGTTTTTAGACGATTCAAAAACGCAACGCAACAAAGTTTTGTACGCATCGATGAATGGAGAAAGCGATCGGTGGGTGTCTTATATATGCAATGTTATGCATGCTATGATAGGTAGGCAATAAGCCGCCACTGGTTGCACTCTGGCAGTGCCAGTCCAAAGCCTGGATAAAGGAGGAGGGCGGCACTAATCATCTTTGAAATGACACAGTACCGTTAGACAGTAACAAGATTGCGATTGGTGATTTATTGAGTGTAGTCCAATTGCCATTCGATCCAGATCAACTTAATGTCACATGACAGAATCTGATACCAACGATGACGATGATAACGATGATGATGATTATGATGACGATAATGATGATGATGACGATGACAATGATGATGACGATGATGATGACGATGACGATGATGATGATGATGATGATGATGATGATGATGATGATGATGACGATGATGATGATGGCGATAGAAGTCCATGCAAACGCGCATCCGTCATCCCTCTATATCGTATAAACAAAGAAAAGAAGAACTCTTCTTTTCCTTGTTATCTTTATTAATCTTTATTTCTCTTATGCTATCTTCATTCCGTTCTTTCCACGATTTGTTCGTGTATCTCATGAGCGCCTTCTTCATTTTTCTTTCTTCGTCTTCATTTTCCTTACATTATAGTCTTCTTCATCTTAGTTTCTTCATCGTGATCTTTTCCATCCTGCTCTCTACATCCCTATCTTCTTCATGACACGTTTCTTCATCATCGTCTTCTTTATCTTCATCCGCTTCAACTTCGTCTTCTTCATCCCAATCTTTATTCATTTTCATATATACTTCATACACGTCTTCTTCATCATCGTCTTCTTCATCCCAGTTTTCTTCAACCCCGCCGCCTTCCTCATTGACTACCCGTCCATGGTTAACACATTCCTCCTCCTCGACTTCCTGCTCTGCTGCCACTTCTGCTGCTGCTGCTGCTGCCGCTGCTGCTGCTGCTGCTGTTTCCTTTCTGCTGCCATCTTTCTCCATCGTCGTCTGTCATTGTTAGGCAGTCATCGCCAGATCATAATCGACGATCATCTGCAGTGACCCACCACTCTCCCCTGCCATCACACACCACCCTCCCCTACCATCACACACCCTTCCTACCATCACCCACCCTCCCCTGCCATCACCGACCCTCCCCCACCATCACCCACCACCCTCCCCTACCATCACACACCCTCCCTACCATGACCCACCCTCCCCTACCATCACCCAGCCTCCCCTACCATGGCTTTTAGCGATTATTGCTTTTCCAGTTCAGCAACCGACCAGTCCCACCCTCCAGCCCCACCGCCCCACTCCAACCCTCCACACGCATTCTAATACATAAAAATTTCTATGTAGTTATACGTCTCTATAGTCATCAAGGCTGCAGTGCATTAATGCCGTAGTGTATGCAATATACAGGGTGCGGCCGAAAAGCATAATCCATTACGAAAATTGAGATTTCTCGAAAACCGCCGAATATTTTGTCACAAAATTTCGCCAGCCTATTTGACACATACATGTATCTATCTACAGCTTGGCTAAATCTAATGAAATTCGATTCATGAACACCAAAATGGTGCAACCCTGAAGTGAAACAATGCTATTTTCGTTTCAACGGACATTTAATGACCGCAAAAGACAGCAACAAGTAACAAATTAACGACGCAAACAGGAATGTGACAAAGTTCAAAGTTACTTTTTGTTATTGACAAGATTAGGCCAAGTATTAAGTGTGTGTAATTAATGTTCGAAGTGAGCAACGTTTGCTTTTACGCAAGTTTGCAGACTTTTCGAAAGCCCAGAACAGACTTCTGAATGGTCACAAGTGGCAAGTCATTCCCGATGATTTGCAGCGTATTTTTCAGTTAAGGAATGTTGTTCGGCTTTGTGGCAAGTTTGTTGTAGGTCTCAAGCATTGCACCTCAGACAGCATAGTCGAGTGGGTTCATATCTGGGAATTTGGCGGCCATGAATCCTTGTCGATGAAACGGAAATCAAATCACTTGCAATTGCTCAGAGCTCTGGCGTGAAACTCTGATGCAGTGTCCGCGCTGAAGTCAGGATCGCTTCTGAGTAGAAATCTTAAAGGGGCGCTATATAACAAGTGCACATTCAAGCAATCTCTGTAGTCTATAGATTTATATTAGCCACATCAAGCAACAGAGATTAAAAATATTGGTGAACTATACAGGGGCGGATCCAGGGGGGGCCAATCCGGCCATGGCCCCCCATTTAAAAATTGCATGGGACGTGGCCCCCCCCATTTGGTTTCAACAAGCCATTAAATAAATGTAGTAGGAGAGAAAAACAGGACAAGAGGCCCCCCCCATTACAAAATCACACGGGACTTGGCCCCCCGTCGATTCAGCGGCGGATGTTTCTCGAAAAATTGGTCGATGACTAAAAAAAAAAAAGGTCATCAGTTTTTTCGGAGGATGAAATGGTATTTTTTTCCCGGAAAATTGGTTGATGACTTAAAAAAAAGGTCATCAGTTTTTTCGGCGGATGAAATGGTATTTTTTTCCCGGAAAATTGGTTGATGACTTAAAAAAAAAAAGGTCATCAGTTTTTTCGGCGGATGAAATGGTATTTTTTCCCGGAAAATTGGTCGATTGACCCAAAAAAATTTCTCCTGTCTCACAAGACGAAAAATTTTGGCCCCCCCTCGAAAATTCCTGTATCCGCCCTTGGAACTATATATAGCGAATTTTATTTCTTGGTATTTTTTGCAATTGTTGGTCATTTGCTTTGCTACGTTTTCTGATCTGCTGCAGAAGTAGAATTGAAAATGAATCATCTAAGGCGCAGGACCTCGATGTTCATCGGCAGAATCTTTGGCCACTCCTTGCGGCACCCAAACCCAGGGGCTTCTATCCCTATACATGGCGGGCGCAGCTTGCGCCCAGCGAAAAATAGGGGGGGAGAATCAGAAGACAGCCAAAATTCACGTCGGTTGGGGGGGAAGGTCGGACATGGAGGGCATCGTTCAATCTAGGCATCACTAGGAGGAAGATCCCCCAGAAAATACTTCCCCTTCATATAAATTTGGAAAATTGTGGGGGGCCCGGTAGAGTAGTGGTTAACACGTTGGCCAAGAGTGCGAGAGGTAGTGAGTTCGAGCCCCCGTTGGGCGGATTTGCTTTGTAGGCTGCCATTGGCGCCGTGTAATTACAAAGCTGTCTGTTCAGTTGGTAGTTAAGTTTAGTTAAGATTACTGCATAACTTGTAAATGTAAAGCGCAGTGCGTCTTGCAGGCGTTTAATTAAAGAAAAGATCTTATTATTATTAAAATGGTAGGCCTAATAGATTTTAGCAAAATGTATGCACTTTATACACTTTGAGTTTTTAGTTAGGCTACTATCTGCATTTTTGAATTACCGTACATGAACTGCTATAACAGCTATAATATGCCATAATAAAAAATTTCCTATTACATGATTATAATTATGTTTTTACTATTTTAATAAATAATACAATCATATTATAATTGAAAAAATAATGTTAATACAAATATTATTTTGCACAACTAAATGGCTTCTCTCCAATGCTAGGCTATCTTTCAAATTTCAGACAGTCAATTTTGGTCCTTGAACACTTAGTAAAGCAACATCATTATTACGTGGACTTACAGTGTAGGACCTACATTGTATTTTATCGTATTGCATTGTGCTCTAAAAATTTATGTAATGCCTCTCGAGTGCACACTGACCAGAGTCGCAAAACATATGGCTGTCCAATTTTGGCAGCAATTCCTCCACTGAAATAGTAGAGTGATTTTGCTAAGAGGACAGCTTAAAATGCTGACATTGCAATGCGGAAATCGCAAAAATTTCTTATGGGGAGGGGCACATTCCCTCCCCATGCCAGGTCCCTTCTCTGCGGTATATACATGCTTCGGGGATCGTCTGCTGGATGCTCGTTTGTCCCCCTCCAAACAAATCTTCATTCCCACACTAGAGGAGGGCGTGCGCTAGATTATATTATATTGCATACATAGAGAAAGTCTGGTCCAGAAAAGGGGGGGAGAAGATGGACTGCGCCCGGTTGCTTAGGGGGGATAGAAGCCCCTGCCCAAACCCCTCAGCATATGAATCTGCGTCCCTCAGAAGCAGGTGGTCTCGTGGTTGGATGCAGCGCAAGAAAAGACCGACAAACAAAACCAAGTGTGTAGCGAAATTGCTTCACATATATCTGCGAAGTGACGGTACAGTCACTGAATAAGGGAGTGGGTGTTTCCCTATTACCAAAAATCTCCGGCTGTCCCAATAAATCGCTCGTTTCTCTGATGCCCCAAATAAACAGACATGGCGTTGTATCCGCTCCAGTCTTCGAAGACTGGAATGATTCGGATTTCTCACATTCCCAACTCATTACCAACTCAATCGCAGAGTGGATAAAAGATTCACTGGCTCGTCCCATAATTGTTGCTTAAAAAACTTTTCTGTTTGGCTGGAGTCGGAAGCATCTCTGATAAGACCTTTCGTAGACGCGCTATATAAATTGCGAATAAATGAATTTGACCTACCACTCATTTCCTCTTTATAGCCTCTCCTCTCTTTCCTCTTCCGTTCTCATCCACCCATTCCTCAATTCTTTGTCCTCTCTTCCATTCATTGCCTGCCCTCTTCCCTACGCCTCTTCCCTACGCCTCTTCCATGCTTCCTCGACTTCCATTTCCATGTTCTGCGTTCGTCCATTTATCCTTTCCCCAGTTTGTCCTCTTGCATTCCTCGTCTGTCCTCTTCCAGTATCTCTCCTCTCCCCACTCCTCCTCCAGCCCTCCTCCTCCTCTTCCGTGCTCAACCGTTCGGCTTCTGATGCCAATTCTCATCTCGCATTCATCCGGCGTTCCACTTAATCCGTCCATCATTCTTCCTAATCCCTTCTCACTTGTGAACGCAGCTCATCCGCCATTATATCCATATACACGACGACGACAGACACACACAGACACACACAGACACACACGCACACACACACACACACAGAAAGAGAGAGACAGACAGACAGACAGAGGCAGAGACAGAGAGAGAGGGTATACTGCATTGCAATTCACTATATAGTATACATTAAATATGTGCATATGTATAGATTGCGTCGAGTGTGTGTGGGTATGTGTATGCTCGTGTGTGTGTGTGTGTGTGTGTGTATGTGTATGTGTGGGCATGTGGATGTCGGATGTCTGTATGTGTGTGCCTGCATGTTTTCGTCTGTCTTGCTGCTCCTAATCTCAGGCAACATAGCAGCCGTAGTCCTGCATGCAATGCATTCGAGTTGATGAGGCAGATCAGATGAAGGTATGGTGGATCGACCGACCGATCGACCGACCGACCGACCGACCGACCGACCGACCGACCGACCGACCGACCGACCGACCGACCGATCGACCGACCGACCGACCGACCGACCGACCGACCGACCGACCGACCGACCGACCGATCGACCGACCGACCGACCGACCGACCGACCGACCGACCGACCGACCGACCGACCGACCGACCGACCGACCGACCGACCGACCGACCGACCGTACGTCCTCGTGCCTTGCACCATCGTTCTGGAACATTCCCTCAATTCACAGACGATATTCTGCTTCGCTGGTCTTGAACATTTGTTTTCTCTACAGCTTAACCGGCTGCGGTTCCAGCCTTTAAGACTGCAGGCATGTTCCAATACTTTTTGCCAGGTTTTGTCGAAGGCGCTATAAAAGCGATATGAGATAGACATCCAGTGATAATATATGATATTTTGGTATTCAATGGTCTGGTATTGGACCTATAGACTTTGCGCTCCCATGAAAAGCAACCTTAGACTCTATCCATCTGAGGCAGCGGTCTTTTAAAAGTTTCAGACAACTGCAATTTCATCGTCCCGTAGCAAACTCGTCTGGAAAATGAATTTGCTAATATCACATATTGAACTTTGCAGACAAGAATCATATTTAATGATTTTAATAATAGAGAAATAATTCATTCATTCATTCATTCATTCATTCATTCATTCATTCATTCATGCTGAGGCTTCTCCTCAGAGCATCTGAGTCAGAGACGCCCTCTTCGCTGGTCTATTAAAATATGATGCTAAATGTAATTAAAACCAATAGATCTAATTATCTATAGACTATATTATCAGGTAGCAAACTAATGCATAGAAACCTAGAAAATCTCGAGTCACTGCAGTTGTGAGCTCACGCACACGCGTAGAACCAACCACGGACTCCCGTCGACAGCTCATAGAAGAATTATATTGAACTATGAAATACAATTAAAATCATATTGATTCATCAATTATATTTATAATTTATTGAACTATGAATTATAATTAAAATCATATTGAATTATGAATTAGATCTACATTTATGATTATATTGTACTATGAATAATATTTATTATTATATAGAACTATGAATTATATCTGACAAACATTTCCCTTCCAACCCGCCATCGATATCAAACGATTTCAATTTTCTAGACCACTGAGTTTTCTGCTGCGAGAAGACATTTAAAATTCGATGACCTTGTGACGGTCACTTCTACGGTTCACGTCCGCCATTTAATCCATTTAAAGTCGACCGATCGCAAGGATTGGTGACCTTCAAGCAAACTAGACAATAATTTATTTCCAATCTCTTGAGGCTTACCGGTTAACTAACTCTCTCGTCCATCCTGAGAGACATGGAGTCGTGTCATCGGATTTGGTTAGAAAGATTGATTCGCTGATGGGCGGACAACAGAGGGTGCAGAGGCTGAAGAGGCGACGCATTGGATGAGGTTCTCGCTGGTTGCATTAGAAAGCATTAAGGGTTGATTGTTGATGAACTGAACAACTACAGTTTTTTGTGCAACATGCAGTCGTCTCAATTCTACCTTAACCAGTTATACCTAGTGCTGCAGTGCAGAGTACCTACATGATATTCAATTTAAAGAAGAGGGCTAGATATATATATATATAAATATACTATATATATTTTAATACTGTATATATATATATACCTTAATACTAT
The DNA here is from genome assembly GCA_949752735.1 of Lumbricus terrestris. Classification (NCBI taxonomy): domain Eukaryota; kingdom Metazoa; phylum Annelida; class Clitellata; order Crassiclitellata; family Lumbricidae; genus Lumbricus; species Lumbricus terrestris. Next base: position 81,232,431 of record OX457036.1, read on the forward strand.
ACCGTATATATATATTTCTTAATACTATATTTTCCATGCTTTGCTGTATGAATATTCTTCTTTAATACGCTCAGTGCAACTTATAGACGTCTATAGATATAAATCTTTACCACAAAACCCGTTCTCATGATTCATATGCAAATTCATCTACATTAGATATATACGAACAGACCTATAGCGCTATATTCTAATGAACTCACAAGGGTCACATGCAATGTGAGTATCCGCCGAGTCTCTTTGTCATGTATCCATTATTATTGAGAGTTTGTTTCACGCAATGGCTTCATAGATCCGTTGGCTGCATTTTTATAGCGCCTTCTATAATACATGCGAGATTGTTAGGACACTGAGAGCCGGATATGTTCTCTTCTAATTAGATCTCTCTGGTTTCATCCATTGCCTCAGTCTACGTCATCACAGCATCATCATCTCTGTTGCTGCATCAGACAATGGCACCGGTGGCAGAGCATCACTTTCGTTCCGCTATCTTCTTATCCCATCTCAGTCGCTGCAGTCAAAGCGAGAATTAGTTAGACCCGACTTCCGTCCAAACAGGAAGATGAGTTTAGTGTCCAACGAAACCATCGTATACAATACATGTATTATATTGTATAATTGTATATGGATGAGGTCTGACAAATTGCCGCCTGTGGTGACAGAAATCATCGCAATAGACCACAATAATCCGTCGTAAACACAACCCATAGCGCTGTTTGTGTCAAGGTAACGGAACAGCAAGTAATTAAGCATAGGGTTAATGAGACATATATATATACATGTATAATTTTGTATATATATACAGTATATACTTCTCAGCCGTGGCGTTAGACGTGTACGTAGGTTCATGTTTATCTGATTTGATTGAAATTGAATCGTGTCATTGAACGACTGCGTGTTTATGCTAACTGTCACTGGCAGCATAAGCATTGATACAGATGAGAATGCACTGCGAATATCGATGGTTTCCTGGAGATAGAGAAAGAAAGACAGGCAGACAGACAGCCAGACAGATAGACAGGCGGAGAGAAAGACAGATAGACAGTCAGCCAGACAGATAGGCAGACTGACCTACAGACTGATAGAAAGACAGATAGACAGACAGACAGATAAAAAGACAGACTGATAGACAGCCAGACTGACAGATAGGCAGACTGACATACAGACAGACAGACAGATAGACAGCCAGCCAGACAGATAGATAGACAGACAGAGAGGGGGGACAGAGCATTGGTTTCATAATTGGCCTTCGTTTAAAATTTTAAATACTATTTTTCTTACAACCAAATGGCTTCTCTCCAGTGTTATATATCTGTCAGATTTCAGACGGTAAAAATTCAAAGTGTTTTGTTCGATGAGCAGCTAGCAAAACAACATCGTTACTACATTGCGTTGTATTGCATTTTACTGTATATATCTGTAAATTTATATAATTTATATACCGCCTCTTGCAGTTCTCCAGTGCACACGGATCAGCGCCGCTAATAACATGGCTTCCCAATATTGGTGGGTCTTGGTTGGTTTGTGTGCCATTTGTTCTCCGCTAATTGTGTCTTGGTCAGCAATTCAGAACCGTCTTGTGCGCAACAGCGATAAGCGGATTCCAGTGCTACAAAGTCAGCCTATATAAATATATATTATAGGTCCACTCACGTCTGAAGTTATTCATTATAATAGGCCAGCAGCAGCAACAACAACAGCAGCAGCAGCAAGACTGAGTTGTTGAACTTGATATATAAAGCAATTATTATTGTAACTATTATTTATAGTCTAAGTACATTTATTGAATCTTAAACCACTCTTCTTTTATTAACACTGAAATAATAGAGTAATTTTGTTAAGACGACATCCTGAAAATATTACCATTACAGTGTGGATACATTACAGATACAGAAACACTCCCAGATCCAGGAATACTCCCAGGTCTATACTCCCATGTCCAGGAACACTCCCATGTCCAGGAACACTCCCAGGTCCTGGAACACTTCCTGGTCCTGGAACACTCCCAATATCAAAGGTGTAAAATTGTGAGCACCAGACAGAACTTCGTTGGTCGTCTCGGTGTGTGTGTGTATGTGTGTTTTTGCCTACGTGTGTATGTGTGTATGTACGTGTGTATGTATGTGTGTGCGTGCGGAAGTCCACCGCAAAATAATTTTCCAATTATCTCATGCGACCAACAAAACTTTCTCCTAATGACCTTTAACATTACTTAGGTTGCTCTTTGATAGGTATGCTATGCTGGACAAAATCTAAATTTAGTGCTAAAATAAATACACTAATAGTCACACCGTAAATACACCCATAATTATTACATGCGTGTATAATACACGCATGCAATATAATGGACTATATATATAAATTATATATAAATTATATATATAATACTGTGTCTGAAGTATACATGTTTACCAGATCTTGGCGGAGTGTAGCGTGCTTCAGGCTATTTTTCTCAGGTAGTTCAATCGCGTTTTTTCTATTTGTACCCCAGTTTTCAGCCAATAATTAATTTTCGCACGCAACATGACGACCAAGGCGCTCGTATCACCACTACCTCACCATCACCACCGCCACCACCACCACTACCGCAGCCATCATCATCCTTTTCATCTTAAATCTTATTATGATATAGTCACCGTCGTCGTCGTCGTCATAATAGCCATCATCATCATCATCATCGTCATCGCCATCGTCATCGTCATCGTCATCGTCATCGTCATCGTCGTCGTCGTCGTCATAATAACCAGCATCATCATCATCATCGTCGTCATCGTCATCGTCATCGTCATCGTCGTCGTCGTCGTCGTCGTCATAATAACCAGCATCATCATCATCATCATCATCGTCATCGTCATCGCCATCGTCATCGTCATCGTCATCGTCATCGTCGTCGTCGTCGTCGTCGTCGTCATCATCATCATAATCATCATCATAATCGTCGTCGTTGTCGTCGTCGTCGTCATCATCATCATCAGCAGCAGCAGCAGCAGCAACGCATTCTTCTCGTCCTCGTCCTCCTCATCCTCCTACTCCTCATCATCATCACTCACAGCACCATCAACCACAGCTTTCTCACCATCCTCATTATCACGATCCTCGTGTCGTCGTTGCTTCGCTTCTAGCTCTCGTTCTCTTTATCTTCCTCCTCCTCTTCTCCTCTTCCTCCTCCCCTCCTCCTCCTACTCCTCTTCCTCCTCCTCTTGTGCCTCTTTATCTTCCTCCTCCTCCTCCTCCTCCTCCTCCTTCTCTTGTGCCTCGAATCCTCTTCTCGCTCATTCAGTCTGTGTCGAGCAGCTGTAATTTGAGCGTCCTTAGTATCACGTTCGGGTTATGATCTATTGTCTGCAGCGCCTCATACATCGCCTAATTCTCCAGCCAGACCAATCTACGTCCAGTAACGCCCAATACATTGAAGTCCCAACCCCCACCATTTCCACAACTCCACTTCCTCAAACCTCATCATCATCTTCCTTCAGCAACCCTAGCCCACGCAATCCCAGCCCAGACTATTGAACACGTAGAGCGTACGCTCACCGTCAGCGCATAGAAAATTCATGAGCACCGTCGCAATTCAACTGGTGTAAATTCTGGCAGATTTCCCACAGATCTGTTTTATAGCGCAATTTCTCATGCAGTTTTAATGGCACATGATATATACAGGATGGAATGGATGGCATAGAGTACAATCACGTGTATGCGCGTGTGTCTTTCTCTCTACCTCTGTCTCTCTCTCTCTGTCTCTGTATCTATCTCTCTTCGTTTCTTTATCGTGTGACATTTCCTTCATTGACGACAACTGTTATTAATGATGACTTTAATAAGTCATCCGTTCTTACCGTATGATACCTTTCATTACCGTCTGATACCTTTCATTCTCTTACCTTGTTTTACCTTATGCTCTGTCTCATTCTTTTTATCGCACTATAGATGTCGTGCGTTGACAACAGACTTGTCTTAATTGAGCATGGACCAGATACCGTGTGGTAATTTTATTTCTCGAATTTCATAAAAAAATCCTCTATCCTTCTGTAGCAAATTAAGAGAACTTCACTCCATAGCCAAACCACCACAACAGAATGGGTCATCATATTAATGTACAGATGACAACACTGGATCCCAGCCAACCTCTCGCTACAAAGTGGTAAACCCTAGATGTTGAGTGAAACTCCCAAAAACTCACGTGATGCCGCGCAGCGCGAGCTGATAACCTACGGCGCTCAGCTACTATAGTCTATAGCCTTAAGTAACGCTTCGTAAATTTGGGTTTTACGATTATGCTGCATGTATACTGTAGAGATTTTGTCAACTTGTTAACTGCTCGATTTCTGATCTTACGTGTATATTATTCGTATTTCAGAGCGAAGATCAAACGCTGGTGGGAGAGGGAGAGAGAGAGTCTGAGAAAGAGACAGGGCATTGGTTGACGAGAGTGCATCAATGGACGATCATTGGCAGACGACAGAAACGGAGATGTATATATATATATATAATTATTATATATATAGGTATACATGATCTTAGTCCAAAAACCTCGATCCATCTCTGGTTCTGTCGTCATCTCTGTAGACCCAAGAACAACCGAGTAGGAGAAGGATGAGATATAGTTGGAGGTTTTAACGACGACCCATTGACAACGAACAGCGAATAATTATTAGGAGTCATCTGAGTGAAATGAACGTCATATCCGGCGTCGATTCGTAATAAATTGACCCGTATATAGTCCGACGGAGGACGCCATTAATCCCAGCAACGCCACGAAGTCCCATAAAATAACCTCTCTCCGTTGTTCGGTCGGGCTGTGCGCGGATCTAGGTCTTCAGCACTCGGTACGGTTCTTGTCTCTCCTGTCCGACGGATGTCTAGCTATGTCTGTCTGTCTGTCTGTCTGTGTCTTTCTGTCTTGTCTTGTCTTGCTGTTTAATGGCTGTTGGTCTGCGCCTGCATATTTGTCTGTCTATCTTGCAAGAGCAGGGGCAATAACCACCATGCTAAAAAGGAGGGTTACTTGGAGGTGCGTTTAGGTCATCACTTTTTACTGGAAAGACGTCGTAAATGCTTGTTGTTGTGAAAGTCACAAAGCATCATTGTGAGGTCTGCTATAGAAGGTGCATGGAATGTAAGCCAAGTAATTTAGAGTGTAGTCTATCGTAAGACTGAATTGAACCAAAACAGGTTAGCAGACCGTCTGAATTCTCAGAGACTGTCTTGGAAAAACCGGTTCTGTCAAACGAAATCATCTGTTCCTATGTGAACTTGTAGGCTACGCTTGCGTGTCTGTGTGCCTGTTTGTGTGCGTGTGTGCGTGTGTACCTACAGTGTGTGTGCGTGTGTGTGTGTGGCCGGTTGTGCCTGGCTGTAGTGAGGCAGAGGGCTACAGTCACGCTATCTAGGATTGACCATCTTGGCGGAGATGCTTCACATGTTCGTCTAAGCCAGCGGTTTCCAAAAAAGGTTGGGAACCACTGGTCTAAACGTTTCGTCTAAAAAGACCAAATCAACATTGATCAGCGTCGTGGGAGCGCCACCTTGAGTGACCACGATGAAAGGTCGTCGCAACTACATCGCCTGAGAAATTAAATATCGCATTCAAACGTTGATGCAATAGGAAATTTATTTAGCGTCTCACAGTGAAGTAAATCTCTGAGGAGCTAACAGACGGATCGAATCAAAGCTACAGAAGACGAGCAATCGGACTCTAACGATTCTCACTCTATTGGAGCTTGATTTTCTATGGGGCGTTATGCTATGATTTCTATTAGGGAAAAGGAAGCATATGGGTGAATTCTTAAGCGACTCTCACCGCATGAATATAAGATACATGTACATAGAAAAGAAGCAAAATATGCAGCGATGTCGTCTCGGCGTCTGGTAGACTATTCGACCGAAGTTCTTGATGCCTACTATAGCCGCAACCACTTGAGTCCTAACGGAGATACGGACTATGTCAACAATTGAAGAAGAAGAAATGTGCGAAGAAGAATGTGAATTAGAAGGATGAGAAGAGAAAGAATAATTGGATGAAGAAGAAGAATAAGAAGAAGATGATGATGATGATGATGATGATGATGATGATGATGATTATGACGTAGAAGGGCAGCCACTTAAATTAGCCTGAGGTTGACAGGGTATGAATGTGCTATAGCGATATAATTTTCTCGGACTTGACATATTATAAGGGCAGATGGCCAATTCTCTACTCACTGTCTCAATTTCCCTCTCACAGTTTACGGTTGACGTACTCATTATAAATAGTTGTTTTCGTCATAGTCACAGGTAGGACAGAAATCTTGAACCAAAATGTCTGCAATGACCGGGATTTGAATCTGAATTTGAATTGAATCGCATGACGACGAAATTTACTTGCAGCCATTCCGCCACAACCAACAGAATAATTAGTTCAACAGTAGGGTGTCCCACGATTGCACAGGAAAAATATTTTTCTTGAAACTTGAAATGCAGTCCCTCCAAAAAGTTTCCTTATGGTCCTATGATAGTACCTGCCAAATTTCTGGACATTTTGAAAATATTTAGAGGCCGCTCAAAGCTCACATATAATATGTGTAAGTTGTCACAAATTATACGTGCGACATATAGGCCTATGAGTTTGAAATTTTCGGAGGTCCACACTTTGATCCCACTAGCGTGCTTATGTATTGCTTAATAACCTTATATTGCTCTGAAATACTAAAATCTACAAATATGCAACCTTATTGTATTTGCGAATGAGGTTTTTCAAGCATAAGGACGACAGTTAAGCTCTCGAGCAAACGAATGATGTAAATGTCGTGCACTAGGATTGCAGGTCGCTACCTCCACATGGCAATCATCAGTGGAGTAGAAATGAATAAGGTTAACAGATTGTCAGTCTGATTTTTCTCTAGTTGGTGGAAGTAGCCTACAAACATGTTGGTGTGCTAAAGTTGACCTCTGGACCAGGACAGGAATCAACGGTTGCAGTTTGAACCTTTTGAAGTCGTGAAAGTGTGATGCATTAGGCCTAATTATTGGCAAATGCTTTGAGACAACGGCTTTCAATAACTGCATATTAAATAGAGTTTGCAATGCCTTGCACCCTTCTACATCAGCCATCAGTCGTAACATCTTGTTAACATCACAGAAATCTTTTAAGTCCAGTTGCCTGGTGCATTCTTTGTGTCCTTGGTAAAAATTTGTCCATCAATGGTCTGTAATTAAGCTCTGCAAGCCATTTAAAGATGAATGCTCCAATCTGGTTCACCATCAACCAAACCCTCGACCAATGCTACTGCAGTCTGCATCTAACAAATCATAAGAATTCATTACTGAACAGCTTTAGCGTGGCCATACTCGAAATATGACTATCAAGAATTTTCAAAACTCTTGGTATTCATGGTTGGATTGAACAATTCGGTAGCATTTCGCAAGCCTGTTGCCATCACAGAGCAAGTTGGATGGGTAAGGCAATATAGATCTAATTGCTTTATGATGGAAACGAATCACATATACAGTTGACGACCGTGAATTACAGGGCATCCAACCCAAACAAGTCTCAGATTTGTGATTGACATCTACAGTCAGGCGGTGTTCTCATGTAGAGTCACTGCTCTCTTTGAATTAATCCATAGCTTTATAATTCTGGCAATGCTGCTCTAGATGACAAGTCTGAAAATGATGCAACATCATTCTTGGTATACCAGCACCTAAGATATAAGAGATAGCAATTCTCTCTGTTCTTTCAGTGAGTTCTCATTAATGTGGAATAACGGGGTTATCTCTTCCTAAAAGTTTTTCCCAAACCATGCTGCGTTCAAATATAGTTTTCTCGATCTTTCGGTGAAAGAGTGGCGAGATAGCCAATCGTATAAGACCACGTGTGATTTTTCATAACGTTGGTCTGTGTAAATGACTGTGCTGAACAAACATGACGCAGCTTTGATACAGAATTTCAGCTCAACGATAACGAAGAACGTAGATCGGAGACAATTTCTCGTACAGGTTGTCGAAAAACACAGGCACATGTTTTCTAACCACAATTGTGACAATCTTGTTGACATGTGTAAATGTAGAACGTAGAACTGAAGAACAATTTGAGTGCAGTGATGTAGAATCAGCAGATCAGTATGAGAATAGTAAAAAAATAACGGTCCAGACGTTGATTTGTTGTGTAGCTGCATGGGGTGTGCAATTAAAACTTTACTGTGTGGTCCTAGGACAAATAGGGGTTGAACCTCACAGCCCCCTCAGAATTTCTTACTATGAAGCAGATGAAGGTATGGAGGAGCTAAAACCACGACTTGTTACATTATCAAGAGTTTGTAATGACTACTCCCAATGATTAGTTGTGTGTGCACTGATATTGTGTCAAAAGTTCAAAAATCTCAAATTTTTCTCGATTTTGCATTTTTTGAGCATAAGACTATGCCCAAAATATCCATTGTATCCAATAAAGTTAAATACCTGTTAATTCTACCATTCACGAGCTTTCCAAGGGTAGTAAATTTGTTATAATAGGATCAACGATTGGGATATAAAGGCATTTAGAAGTTGGACACATCAGGCGCAAATTATGCCAATATGGGTTAAATTTGGGCGGCTTGAGCCACCCCTAAATATTTTTTTAGTGTCATAAAACTTTATAGGTGTTATTATGGGACCATATGGAAACTTTTTAGGGGGACTGCATTTCAAGTTTCTAGAAAAATATTTGTTGGGACACCCTATTCAACAGTCTAATAATTAAGTAATTAATAAAGATAACTGGAGGCCAATACATTCGCCATGTGATATTCCAGCAGCAGACATTGGGACTTGACGCCTAATTTAGTATAAGCAACAAAGATGCATTATGACAATCAAAGCTCGAGGGTACGTACCGTACGTATTCTATTTTTTGAAAGGTACGTACGTATTTTAACGTACCCTATTTTAGGGTACGTAAACAATAATAAAATACGCTAGCCTCGTCATTACTCATTATAAGATTGTTCAATTTAATTTAAGCAAACACTCACAACCCAGTATACGGCGTAATAAATTGCTGCAATGCTATATTGTAGATCTATGTTTATCCAGCACACATTGCACTTAATGCACTAATGTCAGTCAGTCGTCAAGAACCTTGCTCTTAAGTGCTGTAATATGCCGAGCAAATTTCTGTCCAGGGTAACGGCCTCTGTTGTCATAGACCCTGGTCAAATCGGATCCATCCATCCATCAGTCAGTCGTCTCAGTTCTGCTGCAGCACTTCAACGATGTGTTCTTATGCGATTGCCTGATCCAACCCAGAACTGCTTGTCGAAAAAATTGCATTCAATCAAATAATAATTGTTGTTCGCATTTTTCAAAACTTTCACACGTGCGTCCAATCCTTCTCGCGTTCTCTGGGCATCGCTGACTCGCTGACTGATGCGTAGGCTATAAGCTTATAGATATACTGCAATTGTCGAGTTACACCAATTTGCAAACCAGCGACGTGTACTTAGCTCTCATCAGAAATACAGTAGGCCTACAGTTTGCGTTAAATTAATATTATTATAACCAAAGAATTTATCGAATTAAATTTACTGCTATAAGCTACAGGAAGTACCTGTTTCAATGACGGATAGGCCTACAGTTGACGTCAGATTATACGTTGGCTATGGGTCGCCGAGTAAACCATGAATAAAATTTTCGTGTATGGTACGTATCATACGCGTATTCTATTTTTTGAAAGGTACGTACGTATTTTAACGTATTCTATTTTAGGGTACGCGTACCCTCGAGCTTTGATGACAATTGAAGATACCACTGACATAATTATAGACTGCTAGGAGTATTGTTTGAAGCATTCTGATGCTGCTTCTGGTGGTGGTGGTGGTGGTGGTGGTGGTGGTGGTTGGTGGTGGATGTGGTGGTGGTGGTGGTGGTAAGCGCCACACGAGATTCTTCGGCTGCTGTTTCCGACTGTAAAACTATCGTTTGTTACTCTTCGAATGACATTTATGGTTAGATCCTCCTTCAACGCACAAACACCCCAACGGTTGGCACTGCAGTCGCAAATACCGCTGCAATCAAGAGTTACCGTAAATTACTGGCAGTGCGGCAATACGCGAGTCGCAGGCAATTCGACCCTGTGAATCAATGGCAATAGCCTACGCTGCAGGAGATTGCAACTCCAGTCCATCTACCGTTGTGCTTTGTGCGCGAAGACTAATAAGGACTTATCAGGACTCAGTAGCTGGAACTTAGACTCAAGGTTCGCTAATCGAAGAGAGTCTTAAGTGCAAGGAGAAGTCATTGTTCAGCGGGATCCGATTGGAAGGAATTGGGTTCACTCGTCGACGTATGAGAAGATTTCATTATCAAGTACCCCGGTACCGTATTCCATAAAAATATCGCCGCTGAGCTGATCAGCTTTCTAGCAACCGAATGACTATATATGCTGCAAGAAGAAAACCTCAACGTTTGAACTTTTATGGTTTCCAGCAATATTTCTTTAAGCAGAAGTCACATATAATTTTAAGTCAAACAAACCTGTTTTCTTAGGTTTCTGAATAATACGAATTCATTTATGCATTACGAAATTTTTATAGCGCCTCTTCAAGTTAACTAATAAAATTATTATTATTATCATTATTGGTGATATGATATTATTATTATTTTACTACTACTACTACGACCAATACTAACTAATAATAATAATAATTATTATTATTATTATTACTATTATTATTATCAGTTCCTACCCTAATCGATTCCGATATTCTGCCTTCCACGCTTTCTCCTCCTCAGCGAACCCCCTCCGTCCACCTTTACTGACTTCATCTGGTTTCTCTATGGTAACCAGATTCAGGCATCCACTGGAAAGTGTCGAGCCATCGATCTCTGCAGCAGTTGGACAACCCATCTGATTTGAATCTGATTTGAAGCAGCGTTCACGAATAGGCCGGAGCTTTGCTTTTAAAGTAGCGCTCTAGCAATTTGGAGCTTATACGAATGCTTAGTCTATAAGTGAAATCGATGCGAATAACTTTTCTTCAAATTACAAAACAAAAGATCTATAGATTAATTAAATAATGAGTAGGCCTATAGGCTACTTGCAATGTCTCATGTTTATTTGGCTATACTGCTATAACTATTTTTGCTATTGGTGTCCTAGCTTTTCGCATTGCGCTTTGTGAGTTGCGTTTTAAGAGTTTATTATTTTTAAAGGTTTCTGCTTCAAGTAAATAACCTGGAAAGCTGCGACCCTTGTGAAGGACACCAGATGGTATATACCCAAAGGATGCCATCATCATGACGGTATCCATCGCAGACTTATATCGGCTTGCATCTCACACCGAGCAGACCTCTTCTCATTCCACTTACACATACATAAGCTTTGGCGGGCTTTAGTCCGTGGCATCCGGTGGACAGCCATGCAAAACCTCGAGTGTCAGTCGGCGTCAGTGAGGGTCAGACAATCAATCATCTCGACCGAAGAAGAAAGAATTCAAACGAAACGTTCGCAATCTGCTGGCCAAGAATTTCGTCTCAAAACCTCAATGGACGATGCGGTGAGAAGAGAAACATTGAAGAGAGGCGACTGATTGATATGCATGCATGCATCTAGGTCGATTGATTGATATGCATCTAGGTCAAGTATAGGACCGAGAAACAGATCGATCGAAACACAAATGATTCATTCAATGGACTTATTTATATAGCGCCCCTTCAAGAGATCTACTCAGGGGCGCTCTATATGGGATATGCCGAATGAAAAACGGATTGAATGAATGATTCACTGAATTAATGAATAATATATCAGTCTATTGCAGACTTTGAATTGATTAAGCGCTAGCTGGTAGACAATAATTGATTACAAGAATAAATTAGGCTTGACAGAAGTAATTGCACACCTATATATAAATATATATATATATATAGTTGTATACCCTCACTGTCGGATATATATATATATTTATATATATATATAGCCGAAATGACTTTAGTTCAATGGTGATGGTTGGCACGTGCTGGCATTTGGAAAAGAGAAGTAAGTCATCGAATGTTACTCGAGATCTTGGAATATTTTCCATTACATCAAGTACTTACTTACTTACTGAATACGCTACTTGGATGTCAACCACTATAGAGACAGGATCGATCAGAGTCATTTGGCCAACATTACACTGTCCTAGTTTGTCTGCATATCTCCTTCTATTAGTCCTACTACATGCGTATCTGAATCAACCAAATCGCCGCGCTCCTCTTGTACAGACCTTTAGTGTCCTGCATATGGACAACGCAACGCTGCGCCCTGTATACCATCTACGAGGGACAGCCTGTCGATGAACGCAGCCGTGTGATGAAGATTTCATTCTGATATAATTAGGCCTATATCATTGGTCCTCATTCTCTGCAGTGTAATATGGACCATGAATATATTATTATGGTATACGAACCATCACATCTGGACGAGACTTGGGTTCTACGAGTGTGTAAGAGTCACTACATGTACAATGTTTGTACATGTATCTGTGACTCCTTACGTATGACTTTAATTCTTAATCGACTCCCATTATTATTATTAGCGCCACTTATAGAACAGAAGGCAGAAGGTGCACGTTTTATATAAGTAAATAAGCAAGTAATAGTTACTCTGTAGGCGCTACTGCTTAAGTCAATATAGTATATTGGCTATACACATGCCTATATTGCAATCAGTTCTGAACAGCCCTTCCCGATAACTGCCCAATCTACCACGTTTCACACATAAATCCGACAGCATGCGACCGAGTCGTCTGCCGTTGCTTTGGTCGCCGATCGCTGGATACGCAAACTATAGGGTCCGAAATCATCCATGGCCCCCGTTGCTGGTCCGGAATACATCAGAGAGCTGTAGATTCTGCAGTCTCCGTTCCTCTTCCAGGTCACCCAACGATGACCTTGCTGTGCGATCAATCTGGAAGTGGAGGCGGTATTACGGAAGCTATTGGTTAGTTGGTAGCGCACGATTCTATCGACAGAAATCCTTAGAGATAAATGCACGGAGACTTTCGCTGAAGGATCTCCAGGAAAACAGATTCTAGCTGTCACTGCGACGGGAAAGAAGTCATTGTAGCAGCATTACAATGTCATGACCAGCAAATGAGAGATTGTGTATAGATCTACAACTTAACCATACTAAATGTAAAAAAGAGAAAGTGTTTCACTGAAGAAGGCATTTTCAGACACATGTAGACTAAGAGTAAATATTGATAGTTATCTACGGCAGTCTCCGTAAAGAACTTCTTGGTCGTTCTTTGCCCATTTCCGCAAGCCTTTGAAGTCGTATACCCTTTGATTGTGGTTTGGTGCTGTCAGGTCGGGGGTGCCACTGAGGAGTTTCCTTGAAGCTGTGCTATATAAATTCATGATTACGATTATGCCTCAAATTAATCTTAAACATGCACAGCCTAACCAACGATTTGTGTACAGATTCCGAATGACCCGTATAATTGTAGATAATTTATGCGAATTCTGAATTAAACGGTACTTACAAGAGCAATACAATTTATATGAACCATTTATATAATTTAACATGATCTTCGTATCGACTTGTACGTTTAAAATAGCCGGTGTCTGGTGGTATTATAGACAGCTTATGCAATATTGATCAAACACCGCATAGCCTATGCATAGATGCATGCATATTGATGTAATATCGTCATAAACGACGCCATCTTTAGCCTCGCTTTCATTCGTTGGTCTACTGCGTGGAGACGAACGCAAATAGAGACGAGGCTGAAATGTCTTTACGCCCTTGAGGGACTTTTAAGCGAAGACGATTTGATGGAAAGACTTCATTGGATCTCCTCGCCAATACTTCCATGGAAGCGTCGTTTCCAGCTCCACGATTCCTATTACGGATAGCACTGGATGAACCCCGTGCACCAATGACCTTGGGGTCAAATAACATCTCGGATGCCCTGAGATCCACCCGCATTAGAGCCTCACCCTCTTTGTATGCGAGACCCCGCCCTGACCTTCTTCCTTCGATCACAAAGCCCCCTCGTTCAACTTCACCCCCTAATGTCGCAGTCAGAGACCTGTGCACTGTGTGCAGTCGCGCCTCAATTACAGTTAACACTATATTCGGTTGACGCCTCTGTTGGTCAGGGTCAGGGGCCACCACGTATCGTTCTCCCTCAGAGGGTAATTCGGTGACAGAACTGCAGTTAGCCCTGCTGGTGCATGCGCAATTGCGCGTGTGGATGAGCGCATGCGTGCGTGTGTCCGTTCGTCGGCGTGTGTCCGTGACGTGTGATTTGTGTGAGAGCAAGTGAGAGCATAATATAGCAGTGATTGATCATAAACTTCCACCTATCTATATTCACAATGAAGCGGTTTATGTGTAGAATAATAATTCACAATGCTGTGAAGACATCCTTGACTGAAATGTCATTGAACGGGTCCTGTATACATCTGCGTTCAATGGCACGGGAAGTATACGGTACAATGTCGGTACAATGTCAAGTGAAACGCACCAATGCATTGTCTGGAACCTATTATAGGGTCTACATCAGTAAATTTATGTAATTGAACATCGACCAAAGCATTACATCATTATGCAATATGTATTTAGACGAACACACGCATACATGCATACACACATACACGCACACACACATACACGCACACATACACGCACACACACATACACGCACACATACACGCACACACACACACACACACGCACGCACACACACACACGGGTGTATTTGTGGAGAAGGGCTTATACAAATGGAAATGGTGATTAGTGGATGCGCATTCATGAGAAGACGTATTATAGTCGTCGCATATGAATGATCTGTCTCGACTGCAGAGACAGATCCATCATCTAAATGCATACAGACAAAGGTCATAGGTCACCGACTGATGGAGAGACAGAAGGACAGACAGACAGACAGACAGACAGACAGACAGACAGACAGACAAACAGACATACATACAGACAGACAGACAGACAGACAGATGAGTAGATGAGCTGTGATCGAAGAAGAGACGAACGAATGAATGCAAACAGAGAAGATGCAAAATTTAATGTTGATGACAGAACCATAATTAATAAAAATAATAAAATTAATTAATTAATTATGTTTCTCTTCTCACCTGGGTTGACGCCTCCACTAGTCATTGCCAAACTTTCTAGATAAACCGCCAACAGCAGGAGTCGTAACTTCATCTGGCGACAAAAAAAAACAGAAACGAAAACATCAACGGATGCAATTCAAACTGTTGACATTTTTAACAATGCAGTTTTGTGTGAACCGAATTATTATTAAATATAACCCATAAGCAATGGCATTCGTGGCTATATTATCTTTTAACGGAGTTCAGTTCTTCGTTATGTAGGCCTATAGTTCCAATTTCTACATTTTGCTTATCCCGAGTTTACAATGGAATCCAACATTGCTGACATTTTATTATGAGACAAATTTTATCTATAGTCATCACTTGCTGCAGATGATGTCTATGCTCCGTTCATCTACTTGTCGATTCCGCCTAGACTATTGCAATTCAATTCAATGCTCTTTTGCTCGTCGTCTTTATTATTTACATGCATGCACATTACATCATCTCCTCGTCGTTGCTCGTTTTGTTCTTCGGTTTCCTCGAAGATATAGATCTACATGTACCCTCCAGTTCTAGACCTACAGACTGTCTGTGTTGGAAATCACGATTTCTAATCTTTCTCAGGTTTTCCATGTTAAACTGGCTACCTTTCTACACATGGCACTCCATGATCAAAGACCTGCCTACCTTGCTGACTTCTGCGTTCTTATCAAAATTCCACGAGTAGGCTACACACTTGAGATCAGGCAATATCCAGTAGCCACCCGCTGCCACCTGTTTCCTAACTTGCCACAAAGTCATTTCCAGTCCACGTTAGCTACAAGCCAGTCCACGTTAGCTACATCTGAGAGAGCTGGCGGCCGCGCGTTTGTGGAAGAAAGCGTGAGGGCCGCGGTTCGAATCCCGAAGGTGGCTATTACAGAGATCTAAAAAATCTCGGGCTAGCACGGTCCGTCCATGGGGGCCTAAATGGCGTGGCGTCCATTCAAACGGGCGAGCGGTGGTGAAGGATCTCACTCTCAGGGTCGAGGCCATAAGACAGCCGCTATATAAAAATCCGATTGCATTTACATTTCCGTGACCTTTACAGACGCTGATTGTTGCCCAATGAATCCAATACCAAAGGATTTGAGAGACCTTTCTCTTTCTGCTAAAATTACTATTTTGCATACAATTCAGATGGATTTGCAAATTAGTGCTATAACAATAATATATACAGCGTGGGCCATAAATAAGACCCTTACGGATTTTTGCCAATATAATGGCCAGAAGTAAGAATTTCGAAATGAAATTTTACAGGTTTAAAGACAATTCATATTTACATATCATGGTTTAAAGCCTTCATCAAAATATTTCAAACAGAACAAGAGTCATATCATTTTTAGTGAGACCGCCCACTGTTTTTAACGATTCAAAAACGTAACGCAACAAAAAGCAATTGCGCATTCTTATTAATCAAAATTAGGAAGAATGCTGCAAATAATTCCATCAGAAACTATTTAATCATTCTTAATCAGAAACCTAAAATAATGATATTTTGGATATAAAATGACAGTCTTGACCGATGTACATATTCTTTTGGAGCGATTCAGAATAAATGCGTGAACAATTTAGAACAAAATAATAGCCTAAAATCTCAATAGGCCTATAGATGAAATAAATAAAAATAATGGCCTACTAAAGTCAAAATGTTACAGTGTAATTGCTTTTGTAGACTATGTCGGAAACTGCAAAGAAGTGTGGGTCTACATCTGCTGAGGTAAAAAAGAGACGAATAGCATTTGGTAAAAAAGCATTAATTAGGATTAGAATGGCAGAAAATGGAGGCGCATTGAGGCAATTGCGAAGTGTGTATAATGAAGGAGGCAGCTGTCTTTATTTGGACTGGGCAGATCAGGAGACGACTGCAAGGCAGCGCTTGAGACAAGAAGAGAAAAACTGTTGACTACAAAAGGGGAATAGACAAATGAAGTGGATCGGTCACATACTTCGTGGATATTCTCTGCTCGAGACAATGATTGAAGGAAGATGAATGGCTGTGGTGTGCTGTTGGACTGGATGATGGATAAGGGAGCAGACGCAAGGAGCTGAAAAGAAGTTAACAAATGGCTCGGAAGAGAGAAGAATGACGCCGTTGGATTCCTGAAAGCAAAAGACGGAAGAAAAAGGAGGAGGAGGAAAGGAAGAAGAGGAGGAAAAAGAAGAATAAGAGGAAGAAGAAGAAGAGAAAGAGGAGGAGCAGGAGCAAAAAAAGACAGGAAGAAGAATAAAAGAAGAGGAGGCAGAAGAAGAGACAGAAAAAGAATCCGACGACGAAGAGGTGGTGGAGGAGGAGGAGGAAAAAGAAGAAGATGACGATGATGAAAAGAAAAGTAAAATGAAAAAAATTCGAAGAAGTGGGCGAAAAGTAGAATAAGGGGAAGTTGAAAATTTAGAAGGAAGAAGAAGAAGAAAAAAGAAAAAGAAGAAAAAGAAGAGGAGGAAGAAGAAGAAGAAGAAGAAGAAGAAGAGGAAGAAGAAGCAGAAGAAGAAGAAAAAGAAGAGGAAGAAATCATGCACTTTGGACTAAAGTGAACATGGTTAACGGATAAAATAAAAGTAAAGTAGCGTTATGTTCATATGTTGTTACATGATTTACTCCCGCATTTGCTGAAGGCACTTCTTCGTCACACGACGCACTCAGCTAATTACTGACCATTCCATTACTCGATGGTCTGTCACGGATTCAAGTCACACATAGGCATGATGCCATGGGCTTGTAGTATGTCTGCGTATAAAAACGATGTTAAGTATACAGCGCGTTCTAGGTAGCTAACATAAGCGAGTTGCGCCGGAAAGAAGGGCATCGTTTCCTAGAACACATCTGTACGTTGGTGTATTGACCTGAAGTCTAACGCTCGTTATCTCCTGTCATCAGTGACGGCGTCAACTCTGCAATTATTTCAGCATGTCTCGTCAGAGTAACAGAAGTCATTCAGCACAGACCTGTTCGTTGGAATTAAATGTCAAGAAGATACTTATTAGGATTCGACAATTTTTTGGGCAGGTCATGAGGTAGGTCAAGAGAAAAAGAGGCGGTACGTCAAATGACTTCAAATGTCAGCATTTACTTAAGCTGGTCAATTCGTTGTTCATCACTTCATAAACAAGTTCAGTCCAAACTTCCCATTACCCTTTCGGTCGTCTCAAGGACTTGCGTAATGGCTCACAATCAAGCAATAGCATATAGGCCTACTATTTTTTTTACCACATCATCAATATAGGCTACCAAGCTAACAACTATGGTAGGCTGCTATATAAGATATAAGTAATAAATTAATATTTAGTATTGACGAATACAAACATATGAAATTTATAATTAATGACACATGATTAATGATTATATGAAATATAAACTATAAATGAGTATATGATATTTGGGAAATATAAAACGGATAAAAAAATAAAAATAAAATAAAACGGATAAAATTCATTATAATCAATAATTGACATAAAACAGATAAAATTTATTATCAATAATATATGATTATGTAAAATGTAAACTGCAAATGAATAGGCCTACTTACTATTTTATCTAATAACAAAGCAGACGAAACTTATAATTAATAATGCATAAACAACAAATAAGAAAGTAGCCTAATTAGCACGTCATGGTCCTATATATATATATATATATATATATATATATATATATATATATATATATATATATATATATATGAGTGGAAATGATAGACAAGGAGGAAGCCACCGATCTTCATTAATATCTGAATTCGTGATTTAATGGACTCAGCGGCTGATGAGAAATGGCTTAGCCAGAAGATAATTATATTGCGCTGCAATATTACTAAGCAATTATATGGCGCATTTTCAGTGGACCCTGAACAGATCTTAAAACGGTGCCTCGTTAATCACGGTAGACCGATGACTAATTGATTTGTGAGCGAGAAGTGCTGCGCTCTCTGTCTATCGCTCCACATATAGGCTTTCCAACAAAGACTAGAGTTTCATCTTTTCTATGACTCCGACCCAATCCGGTCAGCTTTACTTGGAGTGAACGTCTCAACAGTTATCTCAAATTCCTAAATTCTACCACAGTATAAATAATAATATAAAAATAAATAATAATAATAATAATTGTTATACTGTGATTCTACCCACAACTGCTCTATCATTTTCTTCCCTGTCTTCCCAGCCACCGATATCTCATTCATTCACTAATCAACCAAATGATTAATACTGCTCTAACACGTATTTCAGCCATAGGCGGAGACCTGGGCCAAGAATTGGGGGGACGGAAAGACGCGAGATTTTCAGAAAAATTTCTGACGACCGGCGAAATCTCGGGAAAAAAATAATTTTCGCCGCCAAAAAAGTTGATGACCTTTTTTTTTTTTTTAGTCATCCGGCCAAAATCTTGACACGAACTTTCGAACTTTTTCTATTTTCGCCGCCAAAAAAATTGATGACCTTTTTTTTTTTTAGTCATCCGGCCCCGAAATCTTGACGAAATTGTCTATTTTCGCCGCCCAAAAAAGTCTTGACGCTCAAACATTGGGGGGGACAAATGCATGGGCCGTCCCCCCAACACTTTTATTGGGGGGACCGTCCCCCCTGTCCCCCCTAGGTCTCCGCCCATGATTTCAGCAAATATCTGTGATCTACCTTTAAAGTTCTTGGGCTTTCCTGAGATCTATACTTCCAGTTTGCAAAACCTGTGCGTAAACGATGTAGGTCATAACCCAGATACATAATTAATGCAAATTATCCACGTGCTTATGTTTATGCATTCGTGTATGCGCAGGATACTTTGTCATAATATTCAAGACATGCTGGCCATTAAATCCATTTGGTCCTCTCTATAACATTTTTGAGTGCTGGTTTATTGAAAGCCAGAGCTGCTGTGAAAATCTGTCGCTAGAGGCGCCTACAACGCATTAAGTGTTGCTTTGCCGCTGACAATGACGACATAACACAGCAGCTCTTCATCCGGTTGGTGACGTCCCCCCTACAGGAACTCGCGGCAAGATCAACGACCTCTACTGAACGAACCTGATGAGCAGTGATTCCGTTAAGGTCTGAATTCTTGGAGTCATGGACGCATCACATCCAAAAAATTGGAGTCCACACCAAATGGATAAGAGTCATGGACTCCACAGCCATCCATTTTTGGAGTCCCATCGGGCCATAGTAGGCCAAATGTAAAAAAAATCGAACTTCTTATATTACAGGCGACAAAGGACCCAACCATTAGGCCTATTATTACGTAACCTACGCAAAAATTCGTATTTTGACCCTCTCATTCTGTTGCAACTCGTAGATTTTGCGAACAACCACGTACGTAAAAATTAGCTCTAACCCTCCTCCGTTTACTAAAGTTCATTTAGGCTATAGCCTATATAGCTAAAGTCAGCTATAAAATTCATTTTACCGTTGGCTATTTTTGTGTGTGTTAAATCTGAAGTTGTCGATACCAGTGCAGAAAATACCAAGTCATAAACTCATAAATTACACCCAGCTTCTCCAGAGGTAGGCTGAATTGGAATGAAATAATTATAGGCCTGTATCGTGGAATCGTGAAAGGTCAATAGGCCTTTAGGCTATAGCATAAGCCAACGATAAGTAGAAGTTAATAGTTTTTAAAAGTTGAGAACAAATTAACAGCCATTTAGAAGCAAAAGCTGGTGTTAGAGCACAATCAGATTGCATCATATTGCATTAATATTGACTGGAGAGCGCCTCTGAGAGGGCTTCTTGTAGAGGCGTTATGTAACTTATTGAAATGAATGAATGAAGGCAGAGCCTGAGAGAGCTCGAATGCGATTGTCGTTAGCAATGACATCATTTAGAAAATAAACAGGGAAATTTTAGGACACTATAGTCTACAATTAAGGCCGTAGCCAGGATTTGATTTCGGGGGGATGTTTCACTCACCAATTTCCCTTCCTAAAAAACTGATAACCTCTTTTTAGCTATCCGGCCGAAATCTTCAAAAATGTCACCAATTTCCCTTCCTTCAAACTGATGACCTTTTTCCATTTCGGGGGGTGTTTTCATGCTTTTATTTCATGGTTTTTACATCATGTGCTTGTAAATGCATTCTATTATTTTTCACATTTTCCATTTCGGAGGGTGTTCAAACACCCAAAACACCCCCTAGCTACTGCCTTGATAGTCTGTAACTATATATAGTGCCAATCTTCCCGACAATAATAAATTTTATACTTTCCAAGAAAAAATATTCTAGCATTGTTGTACTTCTTTTAATTTTCTTGATTTTAGGTTCTATCCGACAACGATCATTAAGCCTAGGGCCTACTTTTTAAGCCAGCTCATGGTAACGGTTGAATAATTATTGCTGACATGTCGATCGTTTAGGTCTAGGCATGCATGTAGGATATATACGTCACTCACTTACAAAGAAATGAAATATTCATAAATAGGTCATTGCATAAATTATTCCCCACTAACCATGGCAGTCAGTTAATGCGCAATGCATAAACTGAGACAGGCTATGGACCCCACGGTATTTCTTATTGGCGTCCAATGGACGCATCGTTAATTTATTTGTGCGTCCATCTACAACTTCAGTGCGTCCATGGACGCACCGCCTTTATTTTTGTGCGTCCGGCGTCAAAATTTGTGCGTCCGGGACGCACGGACGCACGTTAACGGAATCACTGCTGATGAGCGATGAAGCGAAAGAGTAAGTATGGGAGGGATTGGACGAGAGCGAAGGAGGAGGGAATGGGGGAAGGGGAGTGGAAGAGAGAGACACGGAGGAAGGTAGGTAGGTGGAGAGTAAAAGCGGAGTGTGGTTGAGGCAGTGGAACATGTTCGCTCACAGACATTTTCGAGGGGGGGGGGGCAAACACTAATGGTCGTGCTTGAATTACTAGCAAGAGCTTGAAAAACAAAAAGCGGGAAATAAGAACGTAGGAAGCTTCATTAGAGGTTTTTAAATATAAATTTCTAAATTTCACTCTGTGTTTCATTCGCATCAAAAGCGTTTTTGCGAAAAGAAATTTGCTAAAAACCAAGAAATATACCCATTTAAAAATAGGTGTCAATTTTTTCAGAGGTGATAAGTAGGTACTAGGTCTACCCCTCTTGTCCCTATGTGCGGACGTCCTTGCAAAGGACGGTACAATAATAGACTCTACCTTCTAGAAGCAGGTCTGTACTCAGAATTTTTGAGGTGAGTACACGCTGCCATAGCTCGAGGGTACGCGTACCCTAAAATAGAATATGTTAAAATACGTACGTACCTTTCAAAAAATACAATACGCGTATGGTACGTACCATACACGAAAATTTTGTTTATGGCTTACTCGGCGACCCATAACCTACATGTACGTATAATCTGACGTCAATAGTATGGGTAATTGAATCGGTATTTCCGGTAGCGTAGCAGTAAATTTAATTCGATAAATTCTTCTGTTATAATTTAATTGAATGCAACTGTTTCACCTTTCCTTGGAGTTGGACTTTTGAGTGCTACTGTAACAGCAGAACTGAACCGACTGTCTGACATTACTTAGTGCATTAAGTGCAATGTATGCTGGATAAATATGGGCATACAATACAGCATTGCAGCAATTCATACGCTGTATACTTGGCTGTTATTGTTTGCTTAAATTAAATTGAACATTCTTATAATGAGCAATGATGAGGCTAACGTATTTTATTATTGTTTACGTACCCTAAAATAGGGTAGGTTAAAATACGTACGTAGCCTACCTTTCAAAAAAATAGAATACGTAGGCCTATATGGTAGGCCTACGTACCCTCGAGTTTTGCACGCTGCCGCCGGAAGAAATCGACTTTTTTGGGCAAAAAATGTCGATTTTTTTTTAAAGTCATCGGCCGAAATTTCATGGAAAATTTTCTCTTTCATCCGTCAAAATTTCTGACGACCTCTTTTTCTAGTCATCGAAGTTCTTGGCCTTGATATTTCCTACGGAAAACCTTTAAAACAGGCGTGAAACGCTCTACTTTCATGATTTTTCCCCTTCCTGATTCGCGATTTTTGCCTGCGTGTACCCACTTGGTCTTACTGAGGTGCACGGGTATACGCTGTATACCTGCGTGTTCGTTTTTGAGACGAGTAGGCTATGGCTGTCATTTTCCCCCGGAGGTGAGTATACGCCGTATACCCGCGTATACCCTTGAGTACAGCCCTGGTCTAGAAGAGTGGGCAGTGGCAATTTGTCGGCTTCTTTCAAACCAGCTTGATCGGGATTAGACCGGTTATTAGCCGCTGAACGAACGTCACAAGTGCAGGCCAATTCGTTTCCATGACAACGGTCGTAAGTTCGTCTTATATATGGAGGAGCCAATCAGTGCGCTTGAAATAGGGTCATTACGTCACGATGACGCTTGAGGGATCTAGGTCAGACTGGACTCACGAGACTATGTTCTGCGTCTCTTGCTTTGGGATTGTGATTAATGTCGCGGAAAGATTCTTCACATTATGACTAGAACCGAAAAAAGACGTTTTGCGAGTTCTTCTGCGTATACGGTAAAAAACCGGAGGCGATATATATAATATACATATATTATAATATATATGATATATAAAGTGAGAAGGAAATTCATTAGGAAGTCATTACTCATGCCACCGGTCAATATTAAAAGAAAACACAGCGCAGAGGAAGAGCAGGCCTTCGACTGACTGACTGACTGACTGACTGACTGACCGACCGAATAACAAAGGCAGCAGGGGCTTTCTAAGGACCGAATGAAGTCCCTCCTTCGGTCGCTGCTTCGCCCTTCACTGACCAGCGGCTGGGGACGATGCCTCCTGCCACTGCTGCTGCTGCTGCTGGTGCTGGTGCTGCTGCTGGTGCTGCTACTGCTGCTGCTGTTGCTGTTGCTGGTGCTGGTGCTACTGCTGCTGCTGCTGCTCCTGCTGCTGGTGCTGCTGGTGCGGTCGTCTGATCGACCGATCTGATTCTGATATAAACCGATCTGACAGACTTTGATGGACCGACGATAAAAGACATAAGCAAATGAGAAATCGTATCCATGAATCGCGATGCATATATATATATATATATATATAAGCAGAGGCTGACATGGAGCATAGGCCTGTAGCCTATATCATTAGGCTGCAGTAGAGGAAAGAAAACTAACCATCTGAACTCTACAAACCAATTCGGAGTGGGATCTGCATCAGCCAGTGGAAGGTCCTTCCAGATCTGTGTCAACGGACGTTCGTGGTCACCTCTGATCACCCAAGCAACCCATGTACATGTATGCTACCTGTGGTCACTGATGGTCACTGATGGTCACCCACGGACCACGGTTACTCACAGTGTTAAAACTCGGGCTACCAAGGGGTGGTATCCACCCCTCTAGGTTTTTCCAAAATCAAACTTGTTTCGCAAGGAATCAAAATTTGACGTTTTAACTTTTAAGTAGCGGTAGAGGGCTCATTGACATCCATTGTGAGGTAAAATTTGTGACGATGCCATATACCGTTCAAAAGCTATACCCGATACACCCAAGGTACCAGAGGGGGTGGATACCATCCCCATAGATTATCGACTGTATCTTGTCCGTCATTTGTTATGAAGAAAACAAATTATGCCATTCTATAGAGGGAATGTGGGCTACATTTTCATGCTGAACAATTTGTCTTTTGATTACCGGAAGTGCCCAAAATAAATTAAAATATGTGAAAATAAGTAGTATTTCCATAAAATTTGCATTTTTTTTTCACTATAGGTCTAACGTATCCAAAATATATTTTTGAAGAGCAATAAATTATGCCATTCTGTAAAGGGAGTGTAGGCTATTTTTCTATGCTAATTAATTTGTCTTCTGATAATAGGATGTAATAAAAATTAATAAAAATTTGCGATTTTCTTTATTAGGCCTACAACGCAAATCGATATTTCTGGGTAAACGTTCGTCGGCAACTTCTGTGGCGCCTTTTTCAGAATGAATCGTTCAGAGGCGCGTTTTAGGGCGACATGTTGCGCCCAACTTATAACTTCCAAATAAGTCACTGAAGCTCAAATAGAAAGACACTAAATCACCGTCAATCTCGAGGTGTCTTCAACACCCAAAACCGAAGTCGTGAGAACCAACTTATTCGAAGGAATCAGCTTAGTCAAAGGAATTAATTTATTCAAAGGAATCAGCTTATTCAAAGGGGTTCACTCAAAAGAGTCAAAGCAAAATCGATGCGAATTAATGTAGTATGATTCCAAGCAGTGGCGGGGTCACCATAGTTCGCGGCAGCAGGTCACATCTTCCGTCTCTTTTTCTCTTATGACCTGCCTAAAACTCTTAGAAGAATTTAAAATATCTTGTTTACATTTAATCTTTCGACCTCCTGACTGACTATCTCCATGCATAATCCTGACGCGACCTACTGAAAATGTATAGCTCACTGATTCCATGTGATGGATTTAATTCTCTCATCAGCTAAAGTTAAACCTTTTGCTGTGCCCTGCAAGTACCATAATATCCAACGCAAAAATACAGAAGGGCCGTCCAAGAGCAGCTTCAGAACGGCGAAGCAGGCGCATAAAGGAGTTTACATAGAAACTTTGGACCATGACTTTACAGTTGCATGCTTATGAGAGTCTCACTATTATATGTGGCTTCTTCAGTCACCCGTATTATAAGCAACGCATCACTACTCATGGAGAGTCTAAGTGCATGAGCCGACCAATAATTATGGTCATGTTTTCCAATCGATTTTGAATAAATTAGACAGCACTGGCACTCTCTGCATGACACGTTGCACAGCAGCATCGCATATGAAACATTATTTGCTACGACTGATATTTCAGCTGCGGTGTCCTTCTTCAGATACATACACAGCAATAGACAGACAGACAGACAGACAGACAGACAGACAGACAGACAGGCAGAGGGGCAGACAGACAGCTATGCCTTTTGAAGTACGTGTTTTGTCTGATACATCCGTTATGGAGTGAATGTCAGCCGTGTTGACGTGTGCAAAATTCAAGAGGGCAGCGTGTTTTCTATCAGAGACCCTGCTCCTCGTCCGTCTCCATCTATCATCATCACCCGTCATCACAATACGTTGCCTCAACGACACCCATCATCAACCGACGATTTCTTATAATAAATTGACTTGCGAGGTCGCGGCGAGTGCGCGTGCCTCCGTTCCGGTGAATGCATATCATGTAGCCGTGCCCCCCCGGCACACCCGGACCCCCTAACCCCATGGAATTTGATCGAGTGTTCCCTGACGACGGACGGACGGACGGACGAGCGCAGACATCGACCGCAGCCGTCGTTCGTTGTCGATAAAAACGATTTTTCGAGCAAGACGTCAGTTTATAAATTATATGCAGCTGTAGTCGTGGTGGCCGAGTGTTCGTCTCATACTCACTGACCGTTAATTGGAGCGTAGAATCATGACGTATGCAATGTAGAAGAAGAGGATGGTGAACTCCTATAATACCAGGCCATCAATTATCAGATCATTCTTTCGCGTGATACGAGTCTTTATGACCGTCTTGTTTTTTTCTACCTCAGCGGATGCCAACTGTTGGTCCGGACGTAAATTTGTTCCGTGTTACGCGGGCGCCTGTTTGTCTGGACCAGGTCAGAGAGAAAGAGAGTGAGGGGGGAGAGAGAGAGTGAGAGAGAGAGAGACAGGCAGACAGACAGACAGGCAGACAGACAGAAATAAGCTTAGAGTGAGGGATTGTGTTGTCCAGTGCTGCGCTGTTTGGTTTAATAACCGGTCAAGGTCATCTGAGGAATGGCAATGAAGGTGAACAAAGCAAGGAAGTGCGTGCAGCTCTAGCTTCCTCTAATGGAAAGAACTGATCGTGCAGGATGCAGACCCATCACGTGATTGCCAATTCATCACGAGGCAATGCAAATCGAATTTCAAAGACTACTTAGTCATCCACTCGAAATTACTGGGACAACGGAACCCCGAACCCTGGCTGAATGACACAACTCACAGCCGGGTAATCGTTTCGCCTACTCTCCCATTAATTATTCACAGAAATTAATCATGACGTGTTATTGAACGAATAATCTGGGAACAACCTTACTGAACTTGCCAATTGCTAATCGATCATCTGCAGAACTTACATTACGAGCTAATAAATTATTACGTGTGGCTGATTTAGATAATTCATGTCCTATTCTCGGAGTTTGTGCAAACACATCATGTATATCTCCGTCCAAGGCAGCATAACTTCCTGCTTTCGCCAAAATAATGATGATGGATACTTTATATCGCGAATTCTCTATAAAAAAATAATATCCTATATGATACCTGAGAGTCTATTATTTTTTTCTGCCGTTTTCATAACTCGCCATTAAAGGCGGTTTGGCAATTATTTCTCTCAGCAAACGAATGTGTTATGTTAGTAGGTTTTATTAAAAACAATATTAGTCATCTGCGACTGTGTAAACTAATCATGCGTTGCTGAATCTATTAATCTTGAGTTGCAATTTTTCTTAATCATTTGCACTCTAATCTATATATCATACTGGTGAACTTATTGACAGAAAACACTGCTGATCTGTGTGGTTACAAAGGAGGGAGTATAATTATATGACGTCAAAGATCTTTGTCCTTGGAAGGGTCATGCTATAATGCAGAGCTGCCCAGAATGCCCAGAATGCCCCTGGGAGATTTGTCGTCTAGTCTCTAGTTAGGCAGTTCGATGATTACTGGGTTCAGCAGCCACTGCTCCTTAGGGATTTGCCTCCCGCCTTTCTTCAGTAACTCGGGCATTCTGTGTAGCTTACATTTACAATCAGGGGCGAACATTACTTACTTATATGCACATCACAGAGCCACTTGCGTTAGCAAAAGACACTATATTTTCAATGGAACGACCACGACCACCCTCTGACCCATGCACTCCCTACCAGCCCCACACTCCCCCATCACATGCGCTTTTGTCTCCTCGTGCAAAGTCATCAACGGGCGCCCATGTATCTGGGTTCAGCTTCATGCCAATTGGCGTGTCTCATCTTGCCGACTAAATTGACCTGCTCTAATAAGCCCCATAACAGTGAAGCTGAGACCTGTAATAATAAAGGTCCACTTCGATCGATTCGAAATTAATAAATTAGCAGAGGTTCCGTGAGTCTTTACTAAGACCTGACAGCAAAACGGAAGAAAGGAAGAAAACGCGTCCAAAGCCTTATGCTTTCGTCATCAGATGGACGCGTTTTCTGTCATATTCCGACGGAAGCACCCAACCGAGCAACGCATTGCAGATTCGCTGCATGGCTTTATATGGCCAACATCTGCGCCGTTGGTGCGTGGCTCAGCGGTTGGTGGCCCAATGGTGGGTGGCCCAGTGGTAGATGGGTGGGTGGCGAAGGAAAAAACCGAGGCGGTTCGTATTCATTTTCGTGTTTTGCACGCACCAATCTCCATCCATTGTTCCGGGGAAGAATATAATCGATGTCCAGTCGCTGTATTTGTTCGTGTGGCCGAGAGAGAGACCGACCGACCGACCGACCGACCGTGTTTCGTGCCGATGGGTCAAACAGTATATCACACGTCATCGTCGTCGTCATCGTCGTCGTCATCGTCGTCGTCATCGTCGTCGTCATCGTCGTCGTCATCGTCGTCGTCATCGTCGTCGTCATCGTCGTCGTCATCGTCGTCGTCGTCGTCGTCGTCATCGTCGTCGTCATCGTCGTCATCGTCGTCGTCGTCGTCATCGTCGTCATCGTCGTCGTCATCGTCGTCGTCGTCATCGTCGTCGTTATCGTCGTCGTCATCGTCGTCGTCGTCGACGTAGGATTCACAGAAGTTGCGTTTTTCCTTCTCTTCCATGCAACTGAATGCGACGAGACTTCATAACGGATATGAAATTGCGTTCGCTGGTCATGCAGACATCTATTGATTCGATAAATGAAACATTATATTTCGCATCGTCGCTTCTCTAATAACCAGTGGACAACGCACCACCGCGTGCAACAGCCACGCATGTGATGATGGGGGAGTGTGGGGTTGGTAGGGAGTGGGTCGGGGGTGGTCAACAGCCACGCATATGATGGGGGAGTGTGGGGTTGGTAGGGAGTGGATCGGGGTGGTCAACAGCCACGCATGTGATGGGGGAGTGTGGGGTTGGTAGGGAGTGGGTCGGGGGTGGTCATCGTCGTCGTCGGCCCATTGATTTTCCACCGTCCTCATTTCCCATATGTCGTCGTTTTGGGTTACGCGACGTTTGTTTGCTTTCTTCTTTATTTCTCAGAAGACCGTCTGCGGTAGTTGCTCGTCGCCGGTGTCTGTGGGTCGACTTTCGTGCGTCAGTTGGCGATTTTTGTCTGCAGCTTTATTTTCAATGATTGTAATGGGATTATGTGGGATTATTAGAGCCATCCTGGACGTCCCGTCTCCTCCAGTGTCGTCTCCACGATCCCATCATTTGTTTACGTTTGTCCGAAGCGGAGCGAATGCGTCCTGCACCATTTCGTTGCTTTAATGAAAACACTCGATCCCAAGTTAGGTTTAAATAGAATCGGATTCTTCATTGAGTTATTCTCAATAATAACGAATTCTAGTAGGCCTATACGGAACACACTGCCGTGCTGTCATCTGTTGCCATCTTCTGCTGCCAATGCAAATAAGGTCTGCATTGAACGTTATGTAAATTACAACCCTCTGGGACCAATTATAGGCCCATAAATTTATATAATAATAATTTTAAAACTGGTAGCTTCAAGCATAATTTTTTAGACTCCTGAGATTTTATATGTACCTCGGAAAAAAAAAATGACAATAATTCAACAACAGCTCCTAGTTCAATTTTTAGACTCCTGAGATTTTATGTGTACCTCGGAAAAAATAATAACGATAATAATTCAACAGCTCCTAGCATAATTTTTTAGACTCCAGAGGAATCATGAATATTGTATACCTGACATCCTGCAAGGCTGCAACTGGCGCTAATCTGTACTACACAGTGTATACATTTATATACAAACCTGGCCCTATGTATTATGTATTATTGATGCGTATCGAATAATTAGCTATTAGCCTATTTAATATATAATGCGTATATAGGCCTATATATACATACATGTATCAGACAAACTGAATTTTCTAACACCTATACGTATAGTATTATTAGTATCAGTGGCGATATTCTCTTGTGAATTATTCAACAATCTCACCACCCATCGCATCTCAAATTCGTGCCCATTAGGCGAAATTGGTAATTTTTAATCCTCCAATTTCGAAGGAATCCCTCAAGAAATGCCAGCTTCACCAGTTGTTGAACTTGTTGAACAGACAACGTTTTTTGGCCGTTTTTCGGGGCCGAGCGCTACACTATGTGAATGACTCGGCCCCAACCACGGCTGAAGAGGCAGTTTATGAAAGTCTTCATGCAGGAACAGAGTGGAGTGTCCCTTGGGCGCTAAGCGCAGTGTAACAAGGAGGCAATTCCAGGTTGTATGACCCCAGCTACTGAGAATGAACGGCGTTAATTGTCGAATAGCAGTCCGCGAGCGTGGATAAAAAAGCTCAGTGTTGAATCAAGGCTGAAACAATAGACGCAGGTAAATACCGTCAGGCTCATCTGTAGGTTCAGAACCAAAGGTGAGGCAGGCAGTGGCATATGCCTCTTACACAGGGCAGACGGTGGGAGGGTGTATAGATGGTGATTGCACGCGGACGATCAGGAGAAGAAGAGGATAAGGAGGAGATGGAGGAGAAGGGGGAGAAGGAGGAACAGGAGGAGGAGGAGGAACAGGAGGAGGAGGAGGAGGAGGATTCAGGATGTGATCTGTTTTTAAAGTTCTGTTTATACCGTTTTCGATGAAAGTCCTGCGCAGAAATTGCAAAGAGCATTGATGAGAGGATGGCAGCAGCACTGCATATATCTACAGAGAAGTATTGGCAAATTATCAGTTGGGCAGGTTAGGCAGACAGACAGATAGACAGACAGACAGATAGACACTAGACAGACATACAGACAGACAGACAGGCAGGTAGGCAGAGAGGCAAGCAGTCTGTCGACAGACGAACAAGTTGGCAGAGAGAGATAGGCAGACAGACAAATGGACAGGCAGGCAGAGAGGCAGATAGACGGACAAGCAGGCAGTGGGGCAGATAGACGGACAAGCAGGCAGTGGGGCAGATAGACGGACAAGCAGGCAGTGGGGCAGATAGACTGACAAGCAGGCAGTGTGGCAGATAGACGGACAAGCAAGCAGAGAGGCAGGCAGAGAGAGATAGGCAGATAGACGGACAAGCCAGCAGAGAGGCAGGCAGGCAGACATACAGGCAGGCAGATTGTCTGTCAATAGAT
Organism: Lumbricus terrestris; assembly: GCA_949752735.1. NCBI lineage: Eukaryota > Metazoa > Annelida > Clitellata > Crassiclitellata > Lumbricidae > Lumbricus > Lumbricus terrestris. Next base: position 81,263,765 of record OX457036.1, read on the forward strand.
AACTATTAGCTTGGTGCGGCGTATGTGTATACGCGTTTCTGGTTGTCGCTTGGTGATGGTTTGCAAATGAGGCCAAATGACCTCCCGATGTTTACGGTCAGTTGCCGCCAGACGCATATATACTTCGGCTGGTCGCTGGCTCTTGCAGATCGGGAATGCGAATGACCAACCGACCAACTTATCAACTGTCCAAAAAGACCAAGTGATCAACTGACCAATATGACCAACTGATAAATTGACCAAAATGACCAACTGATAAAATGACCCAAGTAACCACCCGAAAACCGGCCATCTGACTAAAATCTAATCACCAAAATGATTATTAATATCCATCTGTCCAATTTGACCAAATGAACAATTATTGTAAAAATGACCAAATAACCAAACGACAAAATGACCCACTGCAAAAATGACCAAATGACAAAATGGCCAACTGTTAAAATGACAAAATGACCAACTGTTAAAATGACTAGCGGAAGTTGGCGAAAGTCGACGGCTTTTGAGATGAAAGGAAACAATTATTCGAACGCGAATTGCTTTTTATCGTTTCAATCCGGATGCGCTGAAGAGGAGGAGAGAGGACAGGGAGAGAATCTAGAGCAGCGACAGGGTTTCTATCGCCCTCGAAAAACACGATGGAAGTTGGGATAGATGAAGGAATGAGAGGAGGGCAGAAGGGGAGAGAGAGAGAGAGAGGAAGGGACAGGGGAAGAGTTGGATATACATGTTATAAGCGGTTGTAAGCCGCAAATCCCGCAATTCGGGATTCGTGTAACAGTTGCGAGAGTACTTCACTTCAAAGAACAGGAACAGCAACTTTTTGTTGCAACGCGAGACAGATGAAGCGACCGAAACATTGCGAGACGACAGATTATGAAGAATCAGAAGTCAACACAGACAGACAGAAAGACAGACCGACAGACATACAGGCAGACAGACAGACAGACACACACACAGACAGACACACAGATAGGCAGACAGACAGACAGACAGGCAGACAGACAGACACACAGACAGACGCAAAGACATACATGCAGACACACAGACAGACACACAGACAGACACACAGGCAGACACCCAGACAGGCAAGAAGTGGGTAAGGTATAGGCGTAATTTATGCAAATCTTCTAACATAATTCAGTGTCTTACATTTACAGAGAAGCGTGATCATGGACCTACATTGAACTTAATATGTATAACTGAACTTATAAGTAGAGTAGTAGACTCTATCTCAGATATATTTTACATGTTAGATGTTTGCACACATAGTAAAACACATTAGAGACCTCTAAAATATTTTATGTAGCATTATTGTTTATGTGAGATATCTGGATATCTGGATATCTGGCACTTATGCACTTATGCAAATCACTTCACGTGACAACATGACCAAATGACCAAATGGCCACTTTTCAATGAATTGTTCGTGGGAGATTCCTGAATATCGTTGCCGGTTGCAATCGATGCCATGGCACGCCCTACAGGCCTAAATTCTCCGTGTGCGGACTGATAAATGCACAGTAGAAAATTACTGTAGAGGCCTATTGTTTTGCACTCATATATCTTTTCACAATTGCAAAAAGGTTATGTTTTGTACAGAATATACCCACGCTACAGCAGTTCTCAAATTGGCCTACACATGTAGTAACTATGCAATCCACTCCTTTAAGCGTTAGGTTAATATTTCCGACAAAATCCTGCAGAGTGCAATATTAATTCTAACATGCAGGATGTGTTGCGTAGCTGCGGTATTACATCATGAGGCCGGCGATTTATAGTCCCACGTTGTCCCAGGTCATACCACATGACCCTAAAATTATAGCTATGGTATATTATGTGCATATATAAATTATATATGTAAACTATAGAGTAACTTGACAGGCAGAATACAGACAGACATACATAGGTTTACAGACATACAGAGAGATAATGTGAAGGCATCTAAACATTTGTTAAGCGCATTCAGAAGAACATTAGAAGTCACACGCATTCTATTAACCGACTCAACTCGCGGGTAAAGAGAACAATTTTGAGGTGGAATTAGAATGCGGCTGCCTCTAGGGTTCTATATATGCACAATATTATTAGTCTATAGGCGTAGAACCACAGGGAACCCATAGGCCTACGCCATATATACTAACAATATAGATGTAATTATCACAATGGTGAAAAGTGAATCTCGTTCCTGTCTCTAAGCAACACTTTCTACTCTAAAAAAACTCTAAAAAACTCTTTAAAAAATTAATCGACGTTCACATCTCATAGGTTTATATCTATATGTATGTCTGTCTGTCTCCTCGGTCTGTCTGTATGTCTGTATGTCTGTTTATCTGTCTGCGACATCCCAACACTATAGATCCGAATGAAATGACACGTTCCGAGCGGGCGCCTGCTCTAAGCGATATTAACGAAGGCAATTCTCACGCCTTGAAAGGAAGTCGTAAAAGAAAAGGATTGTCTGACAGGATGCACTTATAATAGATCTAACCGAGATTTTCCGAGGAACTGGTTGAGCGAGAAAACTCGGTAATGCTGAGCATTGATCGTAAGCGATAAGAAACAGGAGCAGAATCTCGACCGAAGGTAATTTAGGCCTACTTGTAGTCTATTATGTAAACGCGCGCTATAATAACTGCATGGGCTATTAGACCTATGCAAAGATAGGCTATCTTATTGCCTACAAAATCATAGACAAACGCGTAGGCCATATGAAATTGCATTTTAAAACCTAGAACAATTTATCCCTATTTGTGTCCACATACTGTTAATAGGCCTATATCTTAAGGAGCTCTAACAGAAACGCTGCGCTGTTAGATTTACCAGCATAATGATGTTAAAGTTCTGAAAGCAAGTGACGCTCTGGATAACTGGAGTGTCTCTAGACTGTCGTACTCTCGCACACTCATAGAACCAGGCTCGTGTAATAAATAATAAAATATGTATAAGCCTACATTACGCATACAAATATAGGCCATATATAATTTCGCGGACTTACTGTTACTCAAGGTTGGGCCTGTGCGACCTGGTGGCTGATCGGTAGCGCGCTCGCTCACGGAGCGGGTGGTTGCGGTTCGAATCCGGGTAACGACGTTGGGCAAGTTGTTTACGCACACGTGCCTCTGTCACCAAGCAGTATAATTTGGTACCAGCGTAAGCTGGGAAGTAAACGGCAAGTCCTGGAAAATCACTTGCCAAGTTGAAGTTGCCCCGTGTCCAGGACCTTGGGATTCGTTCATTGCCGGCTCAAGGGCCAAGAAAATGAGATGAGCGCCTCACCAACGGGCCTTCGGCCCTCGGATGACTTTTTTTAAAGGTTGGGCCTATTAGTTTTCTTTAATCTATCCTTTAGAACAGCGGTTCCCAACCCGTGGCCCGCGGGCCAAAAGTGACCCGCCAGGCCTCAGAAAATGGCCCGCCAGGCCTCAGAAAATGGCCCTCATCTCTCAAAGAATTATCAAAAATATATGAAAAATTAACAATTTGGACAGGATAGAACACATTATTATTTTCTATCACAAAATATTTTATTTTAACGTCGATAAATAACATCAAACATTATATTTTGAATCAATTATGACTATTTTATATGCTTTTAGTTAATACAATTTTAACCTTGTGGCCCCCTAATGTCCTTCAACTAGGAAAAAGTGGCACTCGTGTCCTCCAACTTAGAAAAAGTGGCCTTCAAGTCAAAAAAGGTTGGGAACCACTGAGTTAGAAAGACTGCCATATAAAGGTCGTTCGTGCAGACTGCTCCTAGACAGTAGACTAACTGTATTGTGTTGAATATAAGCATCACGATCATACGACGCATAAGCTTGCATGCTATGCATTGTGATAGTGAATGACTCTGGTTCGAACCCAGGTGTAAAATCGATTGTTTACCCGCAAGTTGAGCGCTTGAACTGATAGATTGCTCAGCGATTATACAATAAAGATTCTACTGCAGCTGTGATTGCCAATTTGCCGAAATCTGTTGACCAGGAAACATTCATTCCTAAAGCACAATCATAAACTACAAATTATAGAGCGCAACTCGATAGCCCAGCGCAGGGCACCAGCTTATTTACGAGCGCTGGATCCTAATCCTGTTAGCGCGTGACCGTTAGTGTAAGCCAATAAAAGGAAGAAGACCTTTGCCAAACCTATTTACCAACCGAAATTTGCTCTCAGAGGATGAAATCTGCGACACTATACTGCGACGAAGTTCATTCAACATCGAAGAGACGAAGTGTTCATCTGGTTATGTGAAACCGAACAGAATTTTGGTCTTGGAGTTTTTCTGTTGCTCTTCACTACTGTATATATATCGTAAATATAATGCTTTAGTTATTTATAGCGATCATTTATCATCGTGTGACCTTGATCAATGATCATGCTCATTTTTCGCTGCAGCATTTCATGTCTAAGAGGATAGAGCAGAAAAGAGCATTTAGCTCTATAGGATTGAGTTATTAAAAGCTAGGAAACTGGGATTGGATGTAGCCTCAACGGGTCAAATTTCTCAGAAGACCGTTAGGGCACTAGCGCTCTATGACTTTGGCAAATGCCCGCCAAACAGGAAGCCAGAAAGTGGTCTTGCAATGCTAGTAGCTCTATTGAACAGAATATTGCTAATGTTTAAATATCAGATGCGAATTATTTATACAACAATCGAAGGGCTTATCAGGCTCGTTGCATAGTACGGTAACATATTATACATGGTCTTTAGTCATTACACACTTTAGCAGATTTCGTATATTAATTGGATTCTCATCAATATTAGACATTATTTGGAATCATCGACAACAACAACAACAACAACAACAACAACAACAACCATGTCCAACGTCGACTAATGAACGTTTTGCAAACGACAGTTGCCATTTTCATCCCTAGACACACACACACACATAGACACACACATAGAGACACACATAGACATACACAGAGAGACCTGAAGAGATACAGAGATAGAGTCAAGTGAAGACGGAGAGATATTTAAAGAGACAGACAGAGCGAGGGAGAAGGAGACGTACCTCAGGGGGCGTTTTGCAGTCGCAAATCACCAGACATTATCCTTCTGACATGGAAATCGCGCACTTTCTATGCGGAGTCCTTCCACGGTAATCCTTTTCCAGCAGTCAGTCTACGGCGACGACGCTCAGATTCCCTCACGTGTCAACATTGCGACCTCTTCGGCGTCAACATCGTGGCCTCTTCTGCGTCAACACTGCGGCCTCTGCGTCAACGTAGTGGCCTCTGCGTTGCCTCGCCCGTCCTCTAAGTCTTCCGCTTCTGCGATCCGTCACTCTGGTCGGGCGCAGGGGTCGTTATATGGCGCCTATAATACGGCCTTCTCGCCTACCGTTCGTAAAATCCCGGCCATGAATCTGCAGTGCAGAAAGCGGATAATAGGTTCATGTGTCGGACGACTTTCAACGAAGTATTATAGCTCCTCCTCCTCTCCTCTGTCTAATTGACTTCTCAGTCTACGAGTCTCAAAGAAGAACCACTGCCACCGCCTCACAAACACGGTCACACGGTCGTCGGTCGCTTATGCTGCTACGTCAGCGATCGGAAGTCACTTGCGCCACCTTGTGTCAAGATAGGAAGACAAACACGGAGAAGGTGTATACGATGTAAGCAACGCAGAGTAGAGTGCGTCCTCAACGAGGAATGGTGGCGCGCGGTCGCATCCGAGGCATCCGCCGATGAGCAGAGATAACCTGCTGCAGTCGGGTGGTTGCAACCCAGCGGCGGGCGGTGAAGGGGTGGTGTTCGGTCGGTCGTGGTGATGTGTGGGCGGCGGCGGAGGGAGAGTCGTTGGTGGGGGGGGGGGGTAAACGGCGTATGCCTCGCTTCGGCAAGCAGACCACTTTCAATCCGAAATCTATTAGGATTGCACTTGGTCGATAAATTTCCTATTTCATCCATAGACCGACGGATGAAGCGGAGGAGGATGCTATCCGCTGCTCGTCTGATGCTGCTGCTGCTGCTGATGCTAATGCTGCTGGTGCGGATGCTGACGGTGTGGCTGCGGAGACAGGAAAGCATCGAATGGGACATTGAAACAAATCACGTGATTGGAACCAAACAGCACCGTACTCCGCAGTTAAGGATTCGAGACTCAGGCGTCTGCAGACATTCTGGATTTTAGATGATGTTGGCAGTTATTGTGTTAAGAAGAAAAGTCAAACAAAACGAGGACAGTGGCTTGTGTATACAGTTATTGTGTTAAGAAGAAAAGTCAAACAAAACGAGGACAGTGGCTTGTGTATACAGTTATTGTGTTAAGAAGAAAAGTCAAACAAAACGAGGACAGTGGCTTGTGTATACAGTTATTGTGTTAAGAAGAAAAGTCAAACAAAACGAGGACAGTGGCTTGTGTATACAGTTATTGTGTTAAGAAGAAAAGTCAAACAAAACGAAGACAGTGGCTTGTGTAGGCCTATTTGTTTTAGGCTACAGGTTTAAAGTGAGTGGGAACGCGTTGCCGCTGCTGTCGAAATTCTTTGCTTGCGATCTGATCACTGCTCACATCAGACTTGGAACCCTGGAAACACAATGTCATGCTTTCCAATAAGACTCTTCTTCAGCGTTTCCACTGCTCACCCAGACCATTCTAAACGCTGGTTCCATGTAATCTTTAATTCAACCCAAAAATACAGTCACGATTATGAAGTGTAGGCTATGCGACTTCATTAACTTGACCTCGGCGCATGCATACGAATACTCCGCCGCTGTCGTTTCCGGATGTTGCCAATCGCAGTCGTGGATAAAGGAGAAGGGCGACACTACATGTAATAATGTAGTAACGTAACAGTGTAGTAATGTAGTAATGTAGTTACCCTCGCTACGACTGATAGTTGTCTAACACATGCAACAGAACCTATGCGACACTAGCGGCCACTCCCGTCTCTTACCAATACACGCTCCCACAGAAGCTCTAGAATCTAGATCATTGTGCTCATTTTATAATTGAGCTTAACAGTAAGCATCCTACAACAGAGCTACAGGCATTGTGAAGTAAAGGCGCTATACATACAGCTACTTAACTAACAAACTATTAATTAAACTATAGAATAGGCCTAACGTTTGATTTACCTGTTCAAAGGCCTAAGTAGAGGTCACGCAGAGGTGAGCTCTGACATTCATTTGACAATAATAATTTTATTATTGATAATAATAATATTAATAATATAGGCCTAATTAAAAAATTATTGTGTTCTCATTTTTAAACGCACTGTAACAAAATATCATGAGCAAATATCATAGTCACAATATTAATAATATTAATATTATCATTATTGTAATTAAACCGCTCACAATATTTAATATTATTAGATAAGCTTACATTAGGCCTAATCAGAGGCGTAGCGACCGCCCTCCGTACCCTCCGACCGGAGGGGCCCCCGCAAGAAAGGGGGCCCCCGAAAGTGGCAAAAAATGTAATGTGTAGCTATAGGTTAGTGACATTTATTGACGCTGTTGCACAATCCATGTTGGAAAGCAATGCTAAAAAGACTTTGTTTTTCAATGAAAGTGTGAAAATAGTGTCATTTCGACCTAATGAACATCAGTGCCAAACACCATTTAGCCTGAAATTTGTGTTTTCCATTTATTACCATTTTTTTCTTACCGTCCCCGTTTTGGGGACGCTAGGCACAAATGCCCCCGTCAACTTTTACAAGGTTTCCAGGCTGGCATAAATCAACTGTGATGGTTTCATATATGTTTCATATATTTAATCATGAAAATAAGCATACCTGCAGCTAAAGAAATCAAGTTGCAAAAGTAAAACTCATTGTTTTCTATAATTATTATGAATTTTTTTCAAATAATCAAATTAAAAAAAGGCAAATTTATGGTTTTCGAGCCTCGCTTTTAGACAGCAGCAATCTCAGCAACGCTGTATTCTACTAGACTGAAAGGATTTATTTTCTTTCCATATAAAATCTGTTGGCAATAGATCTTAAACAGCTTTTTGTTAACCAGGAGGATGGTAAATAGCCGAACATTTACCATCTGACTACTAGTGGAACACATGGCAGTGCGTAATGTCATGAAGTCCCGCGTAGCTGTTGAATATAGTAGTCTATTCCCAGCACTTTCAATTTCCACATCCACTATATAAGCAACATCAGGAGCCTATAGTAAGACAGTAGTGTCAACATTTTCTGGATGTGACATAGATGCTGTATGTGCTGATGTTTTGATCCATCTCATCAAGTCTCCACATGTTTGTCGCTGTGGTCGATAGGCTATGGCTGAGCGATGTTCTCAAATATTCTTTGGGACAGTGATGACTTTCTTGCAGTGCTCAGTGTTTCGATGCCATATGGCAATTAGGGGTGTGACCAGCCTGTTGCCATTCCAACAAGTCAAGGTTATTCCTGGCACTGAATCCAGTCTATAGTCAAATGCATCAGGGTCTGTCTTCTTGACCTTGCCTATAGGCTAAACCGGACACTGCAGCAGCAGTCCTAAGTTGATTGGTTCTAGCTGTCCCGGTATCTGGATGTTGAGTTCATGCTGCTCAGAATTCAATCTTATTTAGGACAGTAAAGCAAGTTTGCCAAAATACAGTGTACGCTATATTTATCATCAGCTGGAGACAAGCAGTCTGAAAGCTTGACAACGACAGGTCAAACTTACAAAGTTGGTTGTCAGTAACTCCAACCCACTCCTTGACATGGATCCATATGAAATCTGAATTCCTCAGAACTATCTGGATCATTTGGAGGACATGACATTGTGTAAATTTCTCCAGGAGTTCTTGCACTCTCTAGCATTGCGACAATGTCACTTACAGTTAGTGGTCTTCCCTTCCAGCATTTGCATGGGGTATTAGATGGACTCCACATGGGTTTCACACATGTCCCACATGGGAATATGGGTCCTACATGAGTTTCACGCTTGCTTGCAGTCAGGGTTGGGCTTGGCATGCTAAGAAAACTCGTATGCACATATCACTGTAGTTGCAAACATAGTGGAAGTTACCTATTGCTGTGTAAAAGTTGACGGGGGCACTTGTGCCTAGCGTCCCCGAAATGGGGACGGTCTTTTCGGGCATAATAACAGTATTAACCAACAATGAATCAATGCTGTAAAATTTATACAGGTAGCTAACTGCACAAATAACATGGGTATGTACTCACATTATCGATTGCTGCAGGTTTTTTCCCCGATAATATAAATTTATATTGATAAATTTTAAAAATTAAAAATTTCGGAAAATCGAAATAAAAATCAATCTGGCATATGCAAAAACAAACAAAAATCAGCCTTATTATACCTCATTTGAAAGATAATTTAGTAGACCGTCGAACACGATAACTAGCATTACGGAGTATTTCTTGATACTAAAAATAACTCTTTCCAAAGAGGCGTCCCCGTTTTGGGGACGCTAGGCACTAATGGGGTAACAAAATATCATGAGCAAATATCATAGTCACAATATTAATAATATTAATATTAATATTATTATTATTGTAATTAAACCGCTCACAATATTTAATATTATTAGATAAGCTTACATTAGGCCTAATCAGAGGCGTAGCGACCGCCCTCCGTACCCTCCGACCGGAGGGGCCCCCGCAAGAAAGGGGGCCCCCGAAAGTGGCAAAAAATGTAATGTGTAGCTATAGGTTAGTGACATTTATTGACGCTGTTGCACAATCCATGTTGGAAAGCAATGCTAAAAAGACTTCAGCAGCAGTAAGTAGCCTACGGAATACGTGTACACTGTAGATCTGTGTAGGCTATACATAATATGAATACTCATTATAAATTTATTGTAGGCCTATACAATATAAATACCGCATTCCAATTTCTGCATTGTAAGGGTCATGAAAGACAAATTTTAAACGCTGAAAATGCAACGGATTTTCAGATACGCAGTAGGCCTACTGGATCAGGGCACTTTGATGCCAATCCTAGAAAATTTCATAGATTATAATAATAATCATTAGTGGCGCTATGGGGCCCCCCCAAAAATAACAAATAGTCTGGTTTTTTACATGTAAAAATGAAACATTTCCATGATCAGCCCCCCTAAAAACTGAAACCATATGCACGAGATTTCGACCAAACGACTAAAAAAGGTCGTTTTGGCGGGTGAAAATGGAAAATTCTCATGAGATTTCGATCAAATGACTAAAAAAAGAAGGTCGACAGAAAAGTTGGCAGGTGAAAATGGAAAATTTCCTTCGTGGGAATTCAGCCCCCCCAACTGAAATTCTGGCGCCGCCCTGATAATAATATCAGATTTAGAGCTTAATAATAATTATGAAGCGAAATTACTTAGAATAGGCAGGTTACGGAATTGTATACGTACATCGCATACCAGTTTCTGCATTGTAGGCTAATGGGTCCCGCCGCCCCGGACATATGTTCGGAGGGGGCCACGTTCATTGTTGCTACGGCCCTGGGCCTAATATACCCTTAGATAATAAGGTAGCCTATGAAACTATAGCTCAATCTAAATCGTAATCGTAAAACTCTGAATTTCTACAACGCTCACAAAAGCCAAGTTGCGGGAACCAGCTCATTCACAGGCGCTCAATCAAAAATAAAGTCTTCCCATCCTTACTTAACAAACCCTCATGGCTGAATAGTTTCATGCTCATAGTACTACCACACCAGCAACAAACTAACTAAAGCCACCAATAATTGTATTAATGTCTAATAATTACAATTCAGCGCTCCAATCAAAGACCTTGGTCTTTGCTCCAATGGCGTTGCCTTCGCGGCACATTCTCTAACAATATAGGCCTATACTAAACAAGCGGATATATAACCGTTCCAGGTGTGCGCTTTTATTCTCTCCAGAGTAGACCTATTTTTTTATAGACCTGACGATCATTTAGAAATTGGGTGAAAAATAGGGTAATTACAGCAAATGTAATTAGAGACTGTCGGTCTGGTTCAATTACCGGAGATTGGATCCGTAGCAGCATGGCCATGGGTCAGCCTCTGCTGAGAGCTTCTTTAAACCCAATTAGGAAGACCTCCTCCTCCCTCTTTTTTCCGTCGTCTTGATGCCACATTGCCAGCGTTTTCCGGCAAGCAGCGGAGACGTCGAAGAAGAAAGTTCATTCCTCATTAAATTCACTCTCCCCTGAATGGAATAGTTTTCCCAGATCCCACTGGATTGTAACATTTGCCTAATTAATTAATTAATTAATTAATTAATTAATTAATCAATAAATTATAATATTAAAACTAATTGACCTAATTTGAGAGTAGTGTTAACACTATTTGCAATGTAAAATTGCTCTAAAAGTCTAAATGAGCTATAATACCGACTACAATAGGCATACCATTAGAACTATGGCTTATAATTATGATTTTGCACCAAATATTTTAATCTAAAATTATTTATTTCTGAATCCAGTCAATAGTGTTATAAACAATTCTCTGGGGAGCGATACGCACTTAGTCAACTTTCTGTTCATTCAAAACCTCGCACGACGGATAAATTAGGCGCCGGATAAAATTAATATTGCGTTGATTCGTTCTCAATATAGACGACGCATGTGTTTCAGGAATGTTCGCTCAATATAATCTGACTGAAAATAGCTAGACATCGTTGTTCTGCCATCTAACACCGTTAGTGAGCGTCTAAATTGCGTGCCGAAATATCAGCCTGATTGATGCGCGCACAAATTCGCAGCAGGCGTGGCGATTTTATATTAAAAAATTAATCCTGCTTGACCATCTCGGTTGCGGCGCTTCAATTAAAATATATTTGACATCAAAATTTGCACTCGGTATTATTTTCTTCAATAAATCAACAGAAATAGGAGAAATATATGTGCCAGCTGCAATGCTGCATGCAGCTTAGCTCTTTGCTGTGTTTCGTCTCGTCAGTGCGTCATCACATATTAAATTTTTAGAATGGATTAAAACTTCTATAAAGATTTGCTATGCAATCTGTTAATTACCGCGGTTCTGAACGATTTGGCCGAACACTATAGGCCCTACAGCCAGCTGCTCCCACCCGCGCGGCTTCAAATAAGGGAAAGCTTAGTCTGGTGTTACTAAAGCGACTAAAGGTTCATAGACCTTAAACAGCGTCTGGTTTATACTCAAGATAGTTAGCTTTAGGTCTATAGATTATAATGTAATTAATTATATTTTAATCTGGCGGATTTTTTTTTTACGATCTTTACTGCGATAAACCATTCAACATAGTGCCCTATAGGCTGCAATCACACTGAAAAATCTAATTGCAAAAGCATCATCCGATAGAAAGCGATGAGAGATTATAAAGGTGAATGGTCGCGAACAAAATAATAACCGAAGTAACTTTACAAAAAAGAAGTCGTTTGATCTGCTTTCAGTATACGCATAATAATAATAATAGTCTCATGCATTTATAAAAATAAGCGTTCTCATTTCGAGATGGATGAAGTAGGCGTAGTAAGTCTAATCTCGATGTTTCTACAGCGTCCAAAGCCAAATCGCGGATATGCGGCTTATTAAAACAAAATCAAATTGTCAGATAGACAGGCATTCGGTCAGGCAGGCAGGCAGACAGGCAGGCAGGCAGGCAGGCAGGCAGGCATGCATGCAGGCAGGCAGGCAGGTCAAGATGGGTGGCGCATATATACGCCTATAGAGTTGAAACGGTAAAGGAGGTGAGGAGAAGCGGAAGAATCGGGATAGGATTTTGTGAACTTGTTGCTATTTAGTGAACCTGTAGCATGACTAGTGTCGCCCTTCTACTTTCTTCAAGCTTGGGTCTGGCATTGTCAATTAAAGTACTAGCATTAGCGGATTTGTGAAAGAGAAGTAGCTTAGATCTGCGAGTTTGCTTCTTCATGTGAAAGACTTGCAGAGAAGAGGTGAAGTTTTGGTGAATTTGTAGGCTACTTCGTATGATTATAGGATCCATCAGGTACATAATGTATGCCCAGACCTATTTATGTTTGTGTCAATACGGTACTGGCGAGAGTTAATTGCTCTAGGGAAGCGAAACACAGCTATGGCAACGAGACCTTCAGAGCAATTTGCAAACTTTAGCGGTGAGGTGATGGAAGTTCGGAGCAACGTTGAACCGATGGAGAAAAAGCGAAAAGAGTAAAGAAGTGGTTGGACCGTCCGTGAGCAACTGACGGATACCGAAGGGCTTAGACGATTGAAGCGTGAGCTGTTAGTCTGTCGATAAATCGTAAACTTACATGTAATCTCCAAATTTTTAGAGCGCCACTAGAAAGCCAAGCCCAGGGCAGCAGCTTATTCACGAGAGTTGTGTCAAGTCAGAAAGGTTGTCCAAAAGAGTAGTCCGAACTCCGAAGACGGTCGAGTAGTCCGGCTACAGATGAGTGATGTCACTTTCTAGTACTCTGATTTACATTCTATTTCGGCCGATTATATCGATTCCGTCTGAATCGGTTGACTCTGCAAAACGTCACGTTTCGAATAACTGTATGAGCCCAGAGTAGGTCAAGTACCAGGCACGACATGATTTGCAGATGATGCTCATTCAAATCCCGATCGAGAATAAATCGTCGCTTAACAGAGCGATACCGGCGGTAACACATAGTGAACTTATAGGTCTACTCTCGAAACATTTCTGTCTGTATAGCCTACTGGGGCGCGGTGGTGTAGTGGTGGCGTCGTTGCCTTGAAGCCGGAAGGTTCGAGGTTCGAATCCACCTCCCCGCGTAAGGACCCTGGGCAAGTCCTTCACTCACAATTGCTCAGCGCTTCGGCGTGAAACTCCGATGCAGTGTCCGCTCTGCATTCGGGAGCGCCTCTGAGTAGTTGGAGCTTGAAGGGGCGCTATAACAAGTGCACATACAAACAAACAAACAAACTTATAAATCTATATGTATATGCTACAGCTCCATCATTTCAATGACAGCAAGAGTCGATTTGAAGGTGAAACCTGGATCTATTTTGTACCTCGGTCCTGAACATCATTAGCCCAGCATCGGACTTTGCTATTGTGTGCATAGATGTAAAAAACGACGAAAATGAAATAAAAACGGGAATTTTTTTCTAACAAATAAAAAACGACAAAAACGACAAAAAACGGAAACGGAAAATAATTTGCCTTTGTTATATCTGAAACTTCATTTTAAGCTCAAAAACCTTGCCTATGCAATTTTATCTTAATCTGCAAATAACACAACTTAATTATTTAGGCCAAAATTAATTGGTATGGATCTAAGTAACATTAATCTACCACATGTTCAGTTCTTTTTTCGAATAACTTTGGTTTAATAAGAAATTCAGAAACTTAAAGGTATTGAAATCTTTTCAGATTTAAATTGTAAACATAGGCTAAGTCCAAATAAGTTCATGCTGATCGACATATAACGCAATTAAAATCTAATCAGAAGCAAAGACCATAGATGTTTACTAAATTATATATTGTATATTGGTACTTAAAATTATTAGCCTACTTAGGCCTATAAATATTAATTATTGGCCCAAAAATTTTATATCAAAATAACTCTTACAAATTTCATTTCTTGTAGGGACCTACTAGGCTACATGTATTTCTCAAATGACGGCTTAAACAATTACATAGTGACACTAGCCTACATAGCTGAATCCTTGAGAGTAGGCCTACGCCAACGATGAAAACGTATGGAAAAACAGTGAAAATTAAATTAAGGAAAATAATAATAGACAGTAAATAAATCAATAAAGTTACATAAAAAATATAAAAAGATAAAAAATGAAGGAAACAATAAAAAACTAAAAAAAAACACACTTTTTGTGGAGAGAATAAAAAACGAAAAAACGACGTTTTTTGGGAGAGAATACAAAACGAAAAAACCGGTTTTTTACAACTTTGATTGTGGGTGCTCAATGTGGAATGATCTTCCCCTGCAATTCGTAACATGACTCTTGTGAGAATTCATTTGGAACTTGTCGTTGCCTTGTCATTGCCTTGTCATTCATTTGGAACTTGTCGACCTTTCTCTTTTCATGGGTCTGTCACATTGAGAGCGCTTCTGAATAGCTTTGCTGTGAGAAGCGATTTACATAAAATTATGCTCATTAGAGATCAGCTAACTTCTTAATCAGGGATAGATACCTTGAACGTGTTATGTTATGAGCATTGTTGCAAGCCTCTTTGACGAAGAGTTGTGACATAGGATGACATTCATGGGCATAATTTTGTGCAGAGTTGTATGGTCTCAAGATAGTGTCTTGGTCTCGAGACAGGTTTTTTGATCTCTTGGTCTCGGAACCTATAGTCTCGGTCTTGGTCTCGAGGTCACAATGTCGACATTTTTTAAACTGGCGAAAGTCATGTTCTTTTGGAGGCTGCGTCCATTGTTCTCGCGTAAAAAGCCCTTGTTTAAAGTTGTCTCTGAACTTATTTCGTTATAAAATTGTCGTGTATAAAATTGTCGTGTGTCGGTGTAGTAAATTGAAAGCTAGTAGTAATGATGCTAATTAATAGACCGATGGGTTCGGCTGTTGGGTTCCGTCACAGGTGTAGGCCTATGTCGACGTTGGCCTATAACCTAATCGCAATCGTAATAGGTAACTTGGGGTATTATGGACCCTCTAACTTAAATGATCATTTCTGAACAGAATCAAGCACCCATACAGTTAAATTAAATTGCAACCAAATGCTTCCATCATAATACTAGTTATAAGACTATACACTATCAAGTTTCCTGTGCCTTCTCTGTCCGTCCATGATTAGCAGAACCGGCTGCTCGGACTTAGTGGCTGCACGTGTTTCAAATGTGGTCAAGCCACTTCATAAGTGCTACTTCGTTGACCCAACCTGAATTTGTTACAATCTGTAATACCTGCCTGGGTCCATTCTGTCAACCCATATTTAGTGCGCTCCGACGGTAGAATCATGGCAGAGGAAACGTAGGCACCAGCAAGGGCGGATACAGAAATTTTCGAAGGGGGCCAAAATTTTCGGTCTTGGGCAGGGACAAATATTCGTCTTGGTCGTCGAAAAAATTGATGACCTTTTTAGTCATTTGTCTCCAACTTCCAAGAAAAAGATACCATTTTAGCCGCCAGAAAAAGGTGATGACCTTTTTTAGTCGTACGGACCTCGTGGTGTGCGGACTTCGGTGTGGATAGGACTTACGGAATTAGGCTACTAATGGGGGGGACGTCAACTTTCCGAGCCAGAATAGCTGGTGGAAAATAAAGAAATGTCTAAATGCGGGGGCATGGCCGGATTGGCCCTCCCTGGATCCGCCCCTGCATCAACGAGACTAAACGACGAAAACAATTAGATGATATTTTAAACTACAGTTAGATTAATGCGAGCGCCCATAATAGCTGAATATAAGGTTTGTGAGGCATAGCCTATACTGGTGAGTTTTCTTGAAGTTTCGCTTTAAAATTATTAATGTCAATATTAAACGCTGTCAATAATCAATAATCCATTGTTCAATGTAGCCTACATTGATAGTTCAAGATAAAACAACAAAACAGCCGACATTTATTGACTTAGTTGAACTGTCGCTAAAATTATAGTTTTTTTGCAGAGCAAGTGCACGGTAGCCTAGTTAACATAGATACGAAAATTTGAAACGGTATGAAGAATCATGAACGCAGTAGGCACACCACAATTTTCCACATCATGCAGAGTATTAAATAGTCAATAGGTTTCTTGGTTGCCCTGATGTCTCGCTTACCGATTAATAATCAAAAAGAGATGTAGCCTGCGATTCAATCTAAATTGACTTAAATTAGGCCTATAGAAAATAAAAGTGTATTGGTCTACAGCCCAAACATGCACTTGTACGCTACCGTAGGCCTGCTTCAAAACTGCCTACAAAGTATAATGCACAAACACATTATTTCGTTTGGGGGGGGGGTTCAGACACCCAAAACATCCTCTACGGTCTTGTGGGCAACATCAAGAATATAGGCCCTACTTAAAGCGGAAATACAGTGGTCATTTAGCAAAAATGCTGAGTAATTTAAGTTATTAAGCCTGAATTATTAGGCCTACTATAATTATATCATCATTTGCAAAGACACATCAATCGAGCCTCGCTTCACGTAGAATCACAGACTAAACTCCTAATCCAAATGCAGAAGTCAAGAAAACATGAACAGACCGGAAAAAACAAGAAGTCAGCCGACCGTGAGAAAACAAGTTGAAAGAGATCAGACTAAAGTTCAAGTAGCGATGGGATAGAAGGATTAATAGAGCAAAACAGTTAGGCAAGCAGAACCAATAGAAGAGAAAGAGAAAATGCAAAAGCAGAAGCGTTCGTCTAATTGATATCATATGAGCTGCATCCCAATAGCCTACCTATAGCATTCTCACGTGATACGACGATTTCATCAGCTGCAGCCAATAGGCAACAGATAATGTCTGACATTAAGATAAACTCAAACAAACCTAGGTGCTTCCACGAGAGTCGGTCAACTGGATCGTCTTTGTTGCTCCTCTCCAGATTTGCAGTCATCCTTCGATCGCTGCCGGAACCAGGTACCAGTCAACAGCCAGCGCGCCATGTCAGATACCAGAGCCGACAGAGCTGACCGGTGGCCAGGACGGACGGTGCCAAAACTGCCGGACTTCTCTGGCCGCCAGGACGGACGGTGCCAAAACTGCCGGACAAGTCTCTGGCCGCCACTGCAGGGCGGACCCTGTCAAAACTGCCGGTCTAGTCTCTGCCATGGCCTCTGCAATTTATCAACACCTTCAACTTCACGTTCTATAACTTTTATACATTTAAGTAGCGCCTTAACAGGGCTATTTAGATAGATAGATAGAAAGTAGTAGGGAATGGAATGTCTAAGTCAAAATCGCAAAATTATTTTTGCATACTTTCGAGTAGGCCTATCCTAGGGACTAGCATTGGTAATACATTTTCACATTGAATTGATGAAAACTCTCAAACAGCCGAATAATAACAAAAACCACTAAAAGATAATGTAGGGAGAGAGAGAGAGAGACAGACAGACAGACAGACAGACAGACAGACAGACAGATAGACAGAGACAAAGAGAGACAGTGAGAAAGACAGACAGAGAGGGAGGGAGGGAGCGAGGGAGAGAGAAACACCCATAGCACAGAAGAAAAAGATATTAATTCAATAGAAGGACATCAACTTCTTTGGCCTGTGTTCCACCCTTTCAAGCAACTCAATTCCGTGGATTCTCTACGTTCAAATTAAGGCCATGTCCTTTCCTACTACTCAACTCCTTGGGACTCTTTCCATTCGACTAAAGATCACACTTTTTATAATTAAACTTCTTGAGGCTCTCTCCGTTTAACTGTTAAATCACCCTTTCATATAATTCAACTCCTTGCACCTCTCACTCCTTTTATCTTAAGTCACCCTTTGCTGCATGGTATTCAACTTATTGAGGCAACTTTCTGTTTAACTTAAGGCCGCCATCTCCAATTCCTCGCTGCTTTGGAATATCTGCCTATAAAATCTATTCAACGGAATCCCTCCTCAATAATAAGTATGATGCCTAATTTCAATTAGGCCAACTAGCTTCAGCCACTATTCATCCAGGGCAGCTGAGGACAGGGACTGGCTCTGTCAGAGTAACGCAGTTGCTCTAGAGAGAGGTCTCCAAGACTGCTGCTAAGATATTCTTAAGCTTGCTTTCTTCAATAACTTACAGCTGTTGGCAGGCGTCGCTCGTCAATTCGTCCACGAGAAGCGCCTTCTGTCGACGGATGTCGAATCTTCTTGAAGGATCTTTGCGGCTCCGACGACGATAGCACATCCTAACCATCACCCCAACTACACAACACACCAGATAGATTTAGCATAGCCATGCATATGATATGGTATCATAGAATGCAGCAACAACTTTCTGAATTACTTAAACGACTTAACTAGCATCTTTGTTAAATGATCACTGTATTTCCGCTTTAGGAATATTTCCACAAGAATCGTCTAGATATTCTTGCGCTAGTGTTGCATCTACCGGTTTAAGTTGGAACTCCGCCATTGTTCGTGCTTTGCCAGTGCAAGTCCCAAGCCTGGAGAAAAGAGGAGGGCGACACTAATCATCCTTGATAAGGCAGTGTCGCAAAAGCAGCAACGGTTCGTAGTTTGCACCATGTATGGGACAGATGTCGTTCCAGTCGCAAGAATCGCCACCTTCCGATTGATGACAATTAATTCGCTCGACGGTTTCTTGCAATCCCCGAAAACGAACGATCTGGATAGGAAATGTTTCAACAATCGCTTCACCGACAACGGAAAGCAACAAACAGATTAACAATTAATTACTTTAGAGCAGCGATTCTCAAGTATCAGCACTTTTTAGTGCGTCGACATGCTGGTAACATTTTCAAAGTTGTGACGACTCCAACAAGAAAATTGATTAAGTTAACTCCCTTAATTCACTGCATTTTATTTAAGCTTACTATTAAAATAGTAAAAGTGGAGTTTAGATTTGAAAAGTAAACTGGTAAAAATTGTTGGATCCGCATTATTATTTGAACAGATATAAATGTCTTAGGAATAGGACTTGCCAGTGGCGTAGGCAAGGGGGGTTTCGGGGGTTAAAACCCCCCATTGGCTCGGGGAAAAAGATTTTTTAAGGTTATTTTTCCATTTGAGTAAGAAAAAATAGCAAAAAACAGGGTTTCCGGCCATAAACCCCCCCCATGAAAAATTCCTGGCTACGCCACTGGGACTTGCATTAGGCCTAGTATTTCACGATATGACATATTTAATTTTCCTGTTCCCCAAAAATCCTGATGACTTTTTAAGGAGGGGGGCTTAGTCAAAATCTTATGAAAATATTTCATTTTCCCCTGTGCAACAAAACTGACGACCTTTCTTAGCCCTCCCTAGCCTCCCTGGCGCCGCCACTGAATCTCAGTCATAGCTCAGAATTTCTACGGTGCGAATTCAATCACTATCGCTCGCTCTTTTTGAGTTAGAAAAATGAATATAATTTTGACAAAATTAAAAACGTACTTAACTCAATTGAAGACTCAAACTACGTATCGGCTTCAGTCTTCAACAGGAACAGTCACATTTCTCTTTCTGATCAAAATTTTTATGATGATGCTGCTCGAAATAGCATTTCTTTCTGGTCAAAAGATGCGTCTTCATATAGCACAATATTTTTTTTATTCTCATCGCATTTAATTTGCGTAGGCCTACTTCTTCTGATCGAAAAACAATTTCTTTTCGAAACGTCCATTTTAGTCTGAACTCGTTCTAGTTTCAACTCGTTTTCTCAAACGAATCTCGCTATAGAGGTCGTTTCCTAGCAACGAACAATGGGTGTAAGATTACGTCACAGGATCAAAATTCAAAGATGACGTGTTCAGCAAATTTACGTCATCAGTATATGATGGTACGCATTGCAATTGATTTTAGCGCCATTTAAAGAGACACTGAGATTGAGATTGCTCGAGCAGACAAGAAGCTCTTCAAGAGAGCTCAATTCTTTGGCCATTGCATTCACCAGCTCCTGCCACCTCTTCGGGA
The DNA here is from genome assembly GCA_949752735.1 of Lumbricus terrestris. Classification (NCBI taxonomy): domain Eukaryota; kingdom Metazoa; phylum Annelida; class Clitellata; order Crassiclitellata; family Lumbricidae; genus Lumbricus; species Lumbricus terrestris. Next base: position 81,284,173 of record OX457036.1, read on the forward strand.
GGACAAGTATAACTTCGCAAGAGAGGACATCCTTTCCTGTTGCCTCTCGTTAAAACAAATTTGTTTAAAAACAGTTTCATTAACAGATGCATTTATAATTATATTTAGATACAAGCTAACATGATTTTAATTGCTGTTCTCTATCGTAGTTAGATATATGTATGTATTCGTTTTTGTTATACAATGTAATGCATGTGCGCTTGACATGCATTAATGTAATGCATGACACGCTTGACCGAGTGCATTGCACTAAGTTCGGTGGCATAACCTCATCTTTCAAGTGCATTAATGCTAGCATTATTCAAGGGTCTGGCCTTGGGCCAGTCAACTTTCTTTCCTTAATTTCTGGATTAAAGCTACTATTTGTAGGTAATAGACTTTTTAAATATGCTGATGACTGTTACCTAATTATTCCTGCATCTAATATTGACACTACTGATGCTGAACTTAATCACATTGCAGAGTGGGCTAGAAATTGTAACTTTCGCCTCAATCATAGCAAGTCATGTGAAGTCATCTTTAGGCGTCCCCGTTCCAAAACTTCTGATTGCCCTCCCCCCATTATTGGGATTGAACGAGTTGATGCAGTCAAGGTTCTGGGTATTACGCTTTCATATAGATTGGGTTTTTCTGAGCACATTGATAACATTGTCTGTAAAGCAAAGCAATCATTTTATGCACTTCGTGTCCTTGTGTCGCATGGTTTGACTGGCAGCCGACTACATGATGTTGTACGTTCCACCACAGTCGCGCGTATGCTTTATTCTTCGCCAGCATGGTGGGGTTTTGCAAATGAGGGTCAGAGGAGTCGTCTGTCCGCTATTATTAGAAAGTTGATAAGACAGGGTTTTTTGCCCTCTAACACCCCTACTTTTGACATGTTATGTTCCAAGGCAGATGTATCCCTTTTTTCTTCTATCCTCTGTGACCCCGGGCATGTCCTCCATTATCTTCTTCCACCTGAACGTGTAACTGGTTACTCCCTTAGGCCCCGATCACACAATCTTGAAATACCACGTTGTGATTCGTTGATTGCAAAGGGATTTATCACCAGAATGTTATAGCCTATAGTTAACTTGATGATAGTTTAGTAATTATATTATATTTAACTTTTGATTTTAATTTGCACGTTTTTATTACCTATTATTACTTCTATGTTTTATAATGATGTTCTGTGTCCCATTGTGCGTTTGCAAGTGGAGTAATAAAGAAAATACTTACTTACTTACTTACTTACTTACTTACATATGCAAATAAAGGCTACTTACTTACTTACTTACTTACTCCTTAGAGGCGTTTTCGACCTGACACCAGTGGCGGATCCAGAACGTTTCGAAGTGGGGGAGGGGGCATTTCCCAGAAAACCATACGTACCATTTTCCCCATCAAAAAAGTTTGATGACCTTTTTAATTTTTTTTAGTCATCATAGACTACTTTTGTACTTTTGTATGTAAAGGTCTGCCGAACTGATGGGGAGGGGCAGTGGGGCACGTCCACTTTCCACGCCAAAATGGCTGGTGATAAAGAATTTTCAAAAATGGGGGAGGGGCATGGCCGGATTGGTCCCCCTGCATCCTCTCCTGAGCACAAGCGTCGTTTGTGCAATAAATAATTATAATTGACCTCCTTTTTTATGCAAGGCGCCAACATTGAGCTATTCTCTTTTTGATATAATCTCCGCCACCTTCTGATTTCTATATTACGTATAAAGAGTATACGTCTTATAGCTTGGGCTATGCCTATAGGATAGTCCTGCGCTTAAGCCTGATCGAATTGTCGCCGCATCAATCATTGCTGATCAAGGACCTTTTTATGTAGGCCTACAGGATTGGAAAATTCTTGTTTAACGTCATTGGAAAAGTTGTTGTATCCATAATAGCGGGGATCACAAATTTAGCATCTTCTGTACATAGCAGCAAGCACATTCAATTATTTATATTTATGAAGGTTGATTGCCATCAAAGTAAGAAATGTTTGTGAAGATACAAAATCCGTCATTATTTAATTTCAATCAATCAATCAATCGCAATTTATGTAGCGCCCCTTCAAGGTATACCTACTCAGAGGCGCATTTCCGAAACAAGACTCAAAAGTGGAGCGAAATCTATGTTTAAGAGTGAAACGGATGCGCACATAAGTTTCATAAGTAGGCTACCTGTTTCTATTGCGCTGAGTAGTAGCTATACCAACGACCTATACTGCGAGTAGAGTACGTCCGACTCACTTCTTGTATAATTAGGTCCGACTCAGACATCTCGGCTTATCTCGCGGCATATGATAATATCTTTGGTAAAAAAAGTAGGTCAGATGAGCTGGTTCACTGCGTCGAAGTAAACTAGGTCGCATGTGTAAACGGGACAGCAGACGATGAAGACGATGTCGGATGATGGAAGAAGAAGAAGTCTTCTCATTTAACGAAGGAATTAACGATGGATGTCGCGAATGTTCGACAGCGAAGTCTTACTAAAAACAGCAGAATCAGTTTCGCCGATATGGCCCACCACCAGTCGATCGTCTTACAAAGTGACAGCGCGCTGTCGAACCATGAATCGGTCTGTAAGAACGATGGAATACAAGAAATTACGCCGTGTGGCACGGAAAATAGCCGCAGCGCTGGGGATTACAACATCTTCCCTTCGACTTTCTCGAGTCGAAAAAAGATCGGAGAGAATTGTACGCACACAGTCAAAACTTTCAGATTTCCAGGTTACCTCCGTCTGTTGGCGTGTCTGGCTATGGCTGTCATTGCCACGATCCTATTCGAATTCATACTTACCGACTTCAGCGTAACGTTTCAGAAACCGTTATTGTTGGCTATGCAGTCGTTCTGTTTCGTGTGTTTGTTCTTTATTTTGGCGATCTACCTTCGTAATGCATGGACGAATGAGAACATATGTGTCACGTTCGGCATTTGTGTTGCAGTCGAATTCTTAATCGGTTATGGAATGGCTCAGAACAAGCTGGACTCTGGAACTGTACAGCCTCTGTTTACCTTTGTGGTGTTGATCTGTGTTGGCGGAGTCAGCATGTACTCATCCCAAGACATTGTTCTATCTGCCCTCGTCATTACTGGAATTAGCATTGTTCGATTTTTGGCGTGCACGATGATTACTGACCTGCCGCGATGGCTAAGGCCAGTCTTGGTCTACTGTAGCGGTGCCATTGGAGTTCTTGCAGCTCGCTACGCTGTTGTAGCGCTGCGTTCAGTTACAACCAGCGATTCGAGTGCGTTGGATAAAAGACGAGATGAAAATAATGTAAGCGCTAATCACACGGTGTACGGCAAAGTGCAGCCAAATTTCGCCACTCGTAGAATCTCATTGCCAAACCTGATGCGAAAGAACGCAGTAAGTCAGCCTTATTACATGTCAATCAGTCGCATTTATATCTATATCATAAGCCGCAGCATACATGCTTTCATAGACATTTGAATCGAAAATGCTGGCTTGGATGTTGTTGAAATCTTCATTTCCTAATTTAAGCTGCATTGCCCGATGTTCAGTCAGGTAAGGTAAGGTCCTAATGCAAGATTACCATTTGTAAAATTACTACATTTCAAGGTAATGTGGAATGAATTATCCAGGTAGGCAACTTTAACTTAATAAATTTTTCGATCAGAGGTGTCAAAAGTGTGGTATAACACGGTTGGGTGCCCTAGTCCATACTGAAAGGGTTGACAAGACTACTCATCATTTCATTTTTGGATGATCCAACAAATATCTTGTTAGTCATTTTATTTCATGCATTTTGTAGTACCTCAGCTGCTCTGCTCATTGGGTGAAACTTGCCTAAGTTCTCTGCCCACATGCGTGTTGTGTTGTACTGGTTGCCTGTAGCCCAACATATCTGGTATCAGATGTTTCTCTGGTTTCATGCTGCATCCTTGGTTGTGCTTCATCTTATCTATGCTATCTCTGTTGCCTAGTCTCTGACATTGAAGCACGTTGGGCTCTTCACTGTGCTATAAAACACAACTCCTAATTCCACGGGCTCGTTCAGTTACCAGGCAACACCGAGCTTTCTCGGTTGTAGGGCCACCCATCTGGAATGATCTACTTTCAGGAAGCTGCATCTATTACATCTGATCAATCATACTTTGTTTTATGAATCTCTCATGCAGGCCTGTCTTTTTCTTTTGTCGTGGATGGGCTGGGAGCACGCCTGAGTAGGTTTCTTGAAGGGCGCTATATAAGTACATCGAATGAATGAATTACTTTTTAGAACTTATCTCCACAGAACAATCTAGACATGTTTGTAAGATCTGATCTGGGAAGAGAGAGAGATTTTTAGTCTGGACATAAGCACTTGGGTTTAACTATTGAATTTAGCAAAATTAGATAGAGGACATCATGAGTATTATCGATATATGAAGACTACTCAACTTTACGCTGAGAATATGACTTTGACAGACTTCCTGTAGGAGGGGAGGGGGCTGAGTAACCAGTGTAGCAAAAAATTTATCATTGCAGTGTTGGAAGCGACTAAGGTCTGTCTTCTGAAGTGCTTCTTTAATGCTTCTTAGCACACAAGTTTTGTGAGACTTTTGAAACACTTATAGTAGGTGTACCTGCATTGTACCGCTGGTGACATTCTGATCACGACCTGGTGCTGAAACTTAAAGTGTCAGTTTATTATAATAGGCCTCTAAGAGTCATACCACCTGAGACAACATTTTGAAGCTTTTAATCGTGAATAATTTTAGTGAAGATGCGTCCACTGGTGCGGATGAATGTTCATAAAAGATTTATATGTTAAGCATTCCTGCGGAAGATGCAGCAGAAATGCTTTCAGTCTGTTGAGATATCAGGCATCATATTTATATTCATGGTGCCTTGTACATTTTTTCTGGAGTACATGGCCACCTTACAAATTTATGACAAATGATTATGATTTGGAGCTTGAAGGCAAGTGTCTACATTAAATTAGATAGTTGTTTAAAACTCGAAATTTGTGTATCGGAAGATTATCCCATAGGGACAACAGCTGTGATGCCAGTGAATTTGCAGTTTAACTGATTCTGATGGATTGAGATTCTTTTCGTTAAATTATTATTGTGGTTCTGTTAAGATTAGTAATTAATATAGCTGAAAACTAGATGCAAGTATAGGTTGGCTTTAATAAGGGGTTAATCTTTGAGTGGGTTAATCTTTGAGTGGGTTAATCTTTGAGTGGGTTAATCTTTGAGTCTAAAAGTAGGACATTCTTTGAGTTAGCAACAGTGTGGTACTGAACATTACAAAAACCAACACAAGGGCTATCGAAATCAGGGTGGAGATGATTTAAATCGGTTGATTTAAATCATTGATTTAAATCACGATTTAAATCGGTAATAAAAATCACGATTTAAATCGAATAGTGAAAATAAATTTCAATCAATGCTTTTGTGCCACACAACTTGCAGGTTTGTTTCCTTTCACTTAGCTGCAGCAGTGCAGCTGCCAGTTAGTGCATTCAGCATGCCCAGCAGGCTGACTCATCTGGCTGCACAGTGTAGTGCTAAAGCCTAAAACACGTGTCACCTGCTGATGTCACTACTGGAAACTGGTGTTTCGTTTCAAACTTATGAACAAGAAGCCATTAGCGGGAGAAGATGAACACTTGTATTGTGACTAAAATATTTTACATCTGAATGACAACAGTTACTGGTGACTAGCACTAGCAGTGACCTAATAATATTAGTACCGTAGTGTTCTAGTTTGCAAGCTGTGACTGACTCAGTAACTTAACCACTTACATAGCAATCTGATTTCACAGTTTCACAGAACATTGACTTCTTCATTGAATTTAACTGATTGTTCATCGATCGCACTATTAGTATTAAGTATATATACCACTTCAAAGGTGTTAATTTGTATTGTATAACTGCAAAACTAAAGAAGGTAATAATTGTTACCGAATACCAAATATCGGTTACAATAATGCATAGTGGCTTGATGCCCACATGGAGGCAGTAAATCCAAACTTAGAACTAGTAGAAAAAAATCGGATTTAAATTTAAAAATCGGATTTTTTATTTTTAGTTAAAAAAATCATGATTTTTATCCACCCTGTATTGTATAGCTGTAGAATTAAAGGTAATATCTGTTACCTAATGAAGCATGTGACTTGATACCCAAAAAAGGCACTACATACAAAATACGAACTATAAGAAAGAAATCCGATATAAATCAAAAAAATCCGATTTAAATCAAAAAAATCCGATTTAAATCAAAAAAATCCGATTTAAATCAAAAAAATCCGATTTTTTGATTTTTATTAAAAAAATCACGATTTTTATCCACCCTGATCGAAATAATCTGGATGGGCAATCAAGGAAATGGGTTGAAATGGTTTATCGAGTACTTGGTACTGGTTTCTTTCTTGTAATGCGTCATATATTATGTTCAATTAGTTCATTAATTCATTGGAGTCATGCTGAGTTAATCATTTCTTGAGGAGAGAAGCTTAGCTTTGATTCAAGTGCAGGCTGTTGGTTTTAACATTGATATCTGAATTGATGGTTGTTTTAATTAGCATGTGACATGATGTGTATGATTTTGAAAGTTCCTGAAAACATCACATGGAGTTAGTTCATTGACGTTATTAATTAAAGACCAAAAGACATAAGAGATTCAGTTTTTAAAGATCTTAGCACTGAGGAGTACTTAGCTTAAAGGCTTGGTACTTTGACTTTGTTATTGTTACAATGTTCTTTCGTCTGAAGAAGGCTTTGGCAGCAGATGGCAGTAACTTGCCTGTCTTGTGTATAAATGATACTCCCCTCACTCACTCATACCTTAACAGTGTCTAGGTCTCAGCATGTAGATCCAAGCATATCAGTCATCGTAAAAAAGGCGTAGTCCTCTGTCCTAGTTTTGACAAGGACGAATCTCTGATTCAGCCTCATTCACAGTTCAGCGAACTCGTTTTCTGAGAGTGACTTCTAAGTTATAGTGATCGCAATGTATGAATAGTTTAGTACATTTTGTACCATTATGTGTATATGTGGTAATTGTACATCATGAAGAATTTATTTGCTTGTTTTTGTAATGTGCAGCAATGATGTTTGTATGATGTGATGAATGACTGGTGTGAAGATTGTTTCAAAATGTAAACTGGACATTTTTAGTTCTCAAGACATCCCTATTTTGTCTTTTGTGTGCAAGTGTTTAGTTACTGGTAGTCTGTAAAGTTCTACTAGTGCAAGTGCTTAGTGGGATCCGGGGAGGGGGGTCATTCTGGACCAAGAATTGTCGTTTGTGGGTCACATGATGTCACTGATTCGATCCTGCTACTATCTTTGGTGCTAGTTACGGGTTGTCTCCCATTTCCTCTCCTCCTTTTCCACTTTCCACCATTGTTCATGCTTTCATCATCAATCGATTAGACTGTTGCACTCTTCCCTTTTATTTGGGCTCCATGGGTTCGATTGCAACCCTTGGAGAGGTTCAGCTGCTTGTTTGATCATATCTCTGCTTATATGCAGGATGTCCTCCACTGGCTCCCTGTCCAGCAGCACATCCATTATATAGGGTATCCTCCATTGTTTGTCCTGTCTGTTTTCAGGAACTCTTTACTTTAACTTTTACTTGCTCTGGTTGTCGCTGTCTGCGCTCGACCACTAGAGGCGACTTGTCGTCGTTCCACATGCACGCTGCACAGCCATCCGACAGACAGAATGGAGCTTTCGTGATTGTGGATCCCTCTGTTTGAAATGGCTTCCCATGTCATTCCCTTAGAACTACAGGACTTGTTCTAACTCTTTTTATAAACTTATCAAGACCTTCCTTTTTGGTTGTGCGTGGGTCAGAAGCGCCTCTGAATAGTTATCTTGAAGGAGTTACCGTATTTTAGCGAATATAACACGCACACGGGTATAACACGCACCCGAATATAACACGCTACTTTTTGCGATTTCAGTAAAAAATGAATTATATAGCACGCACCCGACTATAAGACGCACCCATTTCCGTACGTCAAACTACACGTGCGTACTCGAACGTGTACACTAACGCTAATGTGACTCGTGTGTATGGTCATAACTGGTTCAATTAAACGCAAATTAAAATAATCCGTTTGATGAAAATCTTTTTAAAAAGAAAATGGAAGGTTTCTGCTAAAATGAAAGTTTCAATAAAGTTTACTATATAAATATAGCGATTTACTGTAAGCGCGAATTACCTTGTTTCCGATTCTTTGCTGGCACTGGTAGTCTTCACAAGGTAAGGTAATCGCCGTTTAAAGATTATAGCATTGATGGAGTGAATAATTTGATAGGAAGACTTCAACATAAATCGGTTTCATGAGGCAAAGCGATCTTGTTAAAAGTATTTTTTAGCGAATTTAAGTATGCGCTCATTGTAGCATTTTTTGACAATCCAAGTTATATTGAAGCCAGAATTTATTTAATCAACCCCACTTTCATATAACATTAAATAATGAGCGTGTAACCTACTATTGTGCCATGTCGTAATGGCGATCGCCGATCGAATGCTATGCACTTAAACCTAGTATTGGCGTTCTCTTATAACGACTTTTCTTGGCCAAGAAATGTAATATATTTTTCTAACTTTACGTTTTTAGGTCAAAACTATATAATTAAGCGTATATATAAGTGGAAGATATAATTAAAGTGGGAACGTACGCGCGTTACTTTGACGAACGCAAATTCGAAAAATCAAAGATGGCGGCCCTTGTGGAGGAATAGATTCCCGTATAAACTCGCCATTTCCTTGAAGAAATTAACTTCAAATAAAGCCAGTTTCGATAAATCTAGCGATTAATAATTGTTTGATATATCAATTGACGAAAATAAAGTGGGTTTAGCCAGGAAGTTTTAACTTTTACACGGGTTCACAGATGGCATTCACCGCCACTGCGCAGAATGTGGGATGAAACTATTTGGTAACTGGCAAGCCATTCTGGGAAAATTGTATTTCATTTTGGATGCCGTGGACAATATTTATATTTTTAATGTGGAAGAGACAGCAGATGACATTGAAAAGGATGATTAACTAGACTGTTTGGAAATCGCAAAATCATGCGCTATAGCAATTAAAGCCCTAATTTCCTGAACTCCATACCTAGCACTGTGCGAGCGATAATACAGAATATTGTGTGTTCATTCATTTATTCAAAATTGAAAACGATAGACAATTACAATTTATAGACTGTAATATTTGACTTTTATATTTAAGGTTAAATAATATTTTTTCATTCTCAATTGTGATTTTCTGTGGCTCTGACATTTTTATGATAATGATAATAAACGAATACTTCTACTGACGTCGGACTTTATGCCCTATCGTTTCGTCGACGTCCAAGCCTTCGTATTGTAAGTACACACCTTTTTACAGCAGTTTTTGACCATGACCTGAAAATAATCTGGTTGAAAATTTGGCTGTGTAAAAAATAATTTGTATAACACGCCCCCGAGTATAACACGCGGGTAGGGTGCGTGGTTTGTAAAACTTTGTATAACCCGCGTGTTATATTCGCGAAAATACGGTATATATATATATATATATATATATATTATAATTTATCGATCAATTGCTGCTTTTTATTGATGCAACATGATTATAAAAAGCAAGCGTATGTGTTCTATGTAACTGATCATGTTATCTCAATCAATTTTACATGGCATCCTTTTATGAGAGGAAACTTAAATGTCCTTCATCTGTACTTCTGCAGCGTTGTCATGGGCGATGCCATGGACGTGCATTGTTAGTAGGGTCATTGTACTGAAACTCTTGCTTGCAGGTGTCACGAAATAGAGTATCCCCATATTAATTGTATCCCCCCAAATTTAAAAAAGTCAAAAAAAACGCTTCCGCGTGCATTTTTTTTTGCAAATTAATTCTCATCTGCTTTGTTTTGAACAATGACACTAACAGGTATGTTTATTCCTACCAGATATATTGTTTTGTCCTGTTTTTAGAGCACTTAAAACATTTAAAACGCTTAAGAACATTCAGAGTCACTAAATAAATTCGAGTTACCTTTATCTGAGCATTGCTTAGGACACTTAAAACACTTAGGGTCACTTTAAATTTTGATTACAGCATAAATGTTTTTATTATGCGCATTTTTCAAAAAAGGGAATAGAGCGGTTTATCCCCCCGGATAGTATAGACCGGTTAATTCCATCCGGGGGGATAGATTAATTCATCCCCCCGGATAGCTTTCAGGGGGGATACTCCGTTTCGTGTCACCGGCAACAGCAACACAAGGGCAATCCACCACTATAGTAGTTATATAGAGCACATGCTGAACTTTAGTCAATCAGTTACAATTTTTATGATTACTTGAGTCCACATTGACCTGACAAAGGCTGACTAGACAATGGTTGTCTTGCACATCGATGACTGCAGAGTTTCTTTTGCATTACCTTTGCAGCGTTGATTGTATACACTTGAATAGTGGTTTTGGAGCACTGAAGCAATCTAGATATCATGATTAACCTAATTGTTTGTCGTTCCTTGCTGTACAATGGGGATATTGGGTGGGACCTGATTCTGTGGAATACTTTCTGCAAGGCAGTTAATGTGAACATTTTCCTTTGTCAAAAAAACTGTGAGAAGTTCAATGAGTGCCATTTGACATGTCAGAAGTTATCAAATACGGTAGCATTATATATTGATATGCAATTAGACATAGCTGACAATTTGCATTTTTAGTTAAATATGTATATGCTATGAGTTCTGAGGTGATGCTGGTATATCTGTAGACTTCTTTGTACTGTATATATAATATATATAAATATATATCATGAATATATAAATTAGATATATAATCATACATATATGCCTGGTATATACATACATATATATACATACATATGTATACATTGATATATGTGTGTTTTTTCATGGCATTGAGTTCTACTCCGGTTCCAGGATCTTGTTTATCTTGTTTACAAGTTTTTATGGTGAACTGGCACATACATTTCATGGTCTCGGCATTTGGTATCGGAAAGACCCTTACTCCTCCGTGCCTCAGGATGTACTGCTGTTCAGCAACTTGTACCTGCCGAAGTAGACACCCACATGCATTTATACACAAATGCATACTGTGCTCATATGTTTGTGCGGTACATACATATGCAATCATGCATGTGTATACATACTCATGCACACTTGTTCTTACATACCTTGTATATAGATAATTTAATGCAGACATACACTCATATATATATATATATTTGTATGTATATGTATGAACTTGTGCTCTTACACACCCACACACGGGTCATAGGTATATGCGGCATGTAGTCTGTATATATTTGAGCATGTGGGTGCTGCACTGTGCACCAGATTTTTCTCTGAAGTTGTTTGTTCTTCCTGTGATCTTTGACAGTGGCTGGCAAGTGTGAAACGTTAGACTGGATAACTTATCTGTTCCCGCCGTTAAGTGTTGGTCCTGCTAAGAGATTCCCGTTGCTTAGAACTTTCCTGGAAATCTATGATCGGAATATTCATGAGATGTTCGACTTGGGTGATTTTTGGCCGATATTCTTAGCTGCTGTATGTTATTAAAAGGATTGAGAACTTATGAGATTAGAGATTAAAAACTGATATGAAATTTTTGCAGACAAATGAAATTCTCAGTGAAGTATAGTATTGCCGAAAGATGTGAATTGGGTCTTCTTTTTTATATAGATATTCGTTTTATTGACAAAATAACCGATCGACATAACGCGACAGTTAACAAGCACAAAGGAGCAGCGGATAAAGCCTAGTAAATGTTTTTATACAGCATCCGTGTTATGAAGCTTTTATTGTTTTTATTGGTTAGTTCGAATGGATGTAGCCTAGGGCGTAGATTGTATTTTCCAGGGAGTCTATCGGAGAAAAATTTGCGAAGAACATGATTGTCATCTATAATAATAGCTGCAAAGAGTGCAGCATCAGCAGACTCAGCCATAATGGCTGCTTTGGGGGAGTCGGATGGAAGGAATCCAGCTCGTCTGACACGTCCTAAGAACCTTTCGATGCGGTCGACCTCACCAGCGCTCAGCAGTCCCCACCAGGCGGGAGAGGCGTACAGCAGACGTGCAACTGTGGTCGCTCGAGTAATGACGTGCAAGGCCGGTCCTGGCAAGCCGTGAGCTCGCAGCACGCGCAAAGCGTAAATTGAAGAGGCACACGAGCTTAGAGTATTATCAACATGCTCCGAGACAGTTAGATGTTCACCAATTGTAACACCTAGTATTTTTATAGAAGTTGCTCTATTAACTCCTGTGATGGACGACATGGAGGCCAATGAAGCATGCGATCTCTTAACAACTGCCATTTCCCTGGTCTTTTTTGGGTTAATGTGCAGGTTTTTGCTGGTGGCCCAAGTTTGTATGTGTTGGAGTTCACTTTGGGCTGATCTGATGTTGTTCGAGCCGATTAGTAGGTAGGTGTCATCAGCATATTTCAATAGTCGGTTTTGATCATTTACTGGATGAAGGTCAGAAGTGCCAGTGATAAACTTTGCCGGGCCGACACCTGAACCCTGAACGACACTAGCATTTATTTTCTTAATCGTTGATGTTTTCCCTTCGAAGCAGGTTGCATGTTTTCTGTCATCAAGGTAGGTTGCGAACCAGTTGAATATACAGTCAGGTATATCAAGCTTAGAGAGTGTGTCAACAATTGCGCAGTGTCTGAAGGAATCAAACGCTTTTGTATAGTCCATTGAGATTACAACGACATGTTGATTGGTGGCTAAGAGTTCAGAGATGTTTTGAAGTATGGCTATCAGTGCCGCTGTAGTAGATCCTGTCGGACGGAAGGCATATTGATCATTGAGTGACAATGGCGGCGGCATGTTGTTGAAGCAAGGGTAGAGGTAGGTGTGGACCAGGATCCGTTCCACCAATCTCGAGAGAATAGGTAGAACAGATATAGGTCTAAAATCAGTCGGACATGTTGGAGAGGCAACCTTAGCCTTCGGACGGATGAGAGCCGTTCTCCACTGTTCAGGAACATGCGAGAACCTCAGGGATTGATTGATGAGCGCCGTCAAACAGCCAGAGTATCCTGGCGCAGCCAGGCGAAGAAACCATGCTGGCAGACCGTCTAACCCCTCAGAGGTATGGTGCAGCCGGTCAAGGAGAGTGAACATTTGCTGTTCATTAACCGTTTCATGTTGGTTGTCAACCGTCAATTTCAGACAGGGTGTCATATATTGAAGGTCCGTTGAAGCCTCAGCAAAATAGTTGTTTAGAGTCTCGGCGTCAACTGATGACGACATGGTCCGAGTTGCAGGTTTTCTAATGAGTTTATTAGCACGGTGCCACAGATCTTGAGTTCCATGTTTAGGGTCAACGTCGACCAACGATGTAGAAACCACTTTGGAAATTGCACGCCCAATTCTCCGAGCAAGTGCAGACGCTTTTTCAATCTTTTTCTCATAAGCTGATTTTTTTGGCGAAGAAGGAACTTTATTTCGGGAGTGATGAAGGCAGGATCTTTAGAAGTTATGGTGATTGTACGAAGCGGATAGAATCGATCTAACCGGTCGAGGGCGTCTTGGTAGAATAAATCTTGTTATAGTTCCAGCTTCAGTGCTTTCAGACATTCATATGTTTATCAGGGCTTTACCGAATAGATGCTTATCACTATTTATACGAATAATTGGACCAGCTATTCAGCCGAATATGAATACGTATAATTAAGTATTCAAAATAGGTCTACCGACAATATTGAAAATTTCAAATGTAAGTGAAAGTTTAAGTTCAGTATATTTAGTACATAAAGTAAAAAAATATAACTACATGTAATTTTTGCATCCTTCTGCATGTCTGTGCATACTTACTTATAGTAGCCACATAAGCAGAAACAGTAACCGCTATTTCTATTCAGTCCAACCACTACTATTCAGTCAAATACTGAATAGCTATTTGGCCTGAAGCGAGTACGAAGCAAATGTTTTATACAGCCCTAATATCTATGTCATCACAGCATAAGTTTCTGATGTCAGCCAAGTGGAGGCTATGTGTATAAATAAATGATATCTCAAATGTTGTCTCATCCATTGCTGCCCTTAGTTTTAATGCAAGTGATGTTATGTCCTGATTTTTATTATCCAGAATAGTCATCCTCTGCCTTTCTTCCTTTTTTCTTTCAATCTCGCAAACAATGCACTGTTTGGAATTCGTGTGCTTAACAAATTGTGGATACGGAGGTCGTGGTGCATTGTGTCACACGGTTGGTCTATTGAGTGCCTTGATATCATGCCTCATATCATTGCCTTAGATTTCTTTGTGTAAGGGTAAAACGATGAATTGTAGCCTACTTGTATCATGTCAGACACTCAAAATTAAAAACTTCTTCGAGACCTGGTGACGATAGAAATTCTTGCGAAAGATGATGCAATGTTTGGCGTATACATTGTCCTACATGTATATTGTATACCAAAGCTCTGTATTACAGTATATTTGATTCATGATGTTTGTTTATCTGTTGCCCAAAACTTCTGCTGTCTTAGTGTGAGTCTTTGTTGACCTACTTCAAGTGATTGCATAACAACAAATAGGTAGATCTATGTAAGTTTGGACTTTGGATGAACAAGCTGGCCATCATACACAAGTCTTACAAAGACGCAGCTATCATGTGGTTGATCCATCGAAGGTATACGTATGCCTTGTGACACAGTTTCCTGGGCTCGGTGGTTTTTTCTTTGGGCGCTGAGACTGAACATCTGCACTGTTGCAAATGTTGAGTATATTAGATATTGTGTCGTGTTCAGCGTGTATGGATGTATCATCATGCAAGATGGAAATAGTTGAAGTGTTTTGTAGCTAGATGTGGTTGCTGGATCTTTGATTTACACTCTTGGAGGTCATAGCACAGCTGTACTTGGCACTCTCCCGTCTTACAGGATGTTATTCTGACCTGGTTAGCTGTTGCTGCTGACACACTTTCCAACTGCTATCAGATCATATTGAACTAGTGAACTAGTTTCCAAATAAATTTCCTACGATTGAGCAGTGGCGTTGTTAGGTGCTTTCGTACCCCTTCAGCTTTATTATATTTGTTTCGATGTGTAAGCGGTTGTACGACATTCTGGTGGGATGTTATATAGATCTTCTGATATGAAGTGTCTGTGTGTGATAGACCATACAATTAATCACTAAGCTGCTATAAATTTATTTATGCCGTGCATTAATTGAGGCTTGATGTGCATTAATTGAGGCTGATGTACGTCTGTTAGTTTGACATGAAGATACGATGTTTCCTTCCCTTGTTATTGAGTGTTTTATGAATATTGCTGAGCCGTGTTAAGAGCCCACTTAGTGCTGAAAAATATCCACTTACGATAATGCATTATTTTTCAGTGGCGGCCCCGCAGATATTTCCATTTGATTTCTGAATATGAACTGAGAACTGAGAAGGCCTTCCATGGACTGTTTTCGTATTTGAATATTTGTAGAGTAATGTAATCATGCATTGATGTTGTCCTCTTGAATAAAACTGAAGGGTGATGTTTTATTTAGTCGCAGTGACTTACAAGTGGGTCTTACTGTAGGATGCATCCAGCTCTCAGTGGTTTGCAGACAGCATTCCAGCTGTTCACTAAACTAATTAGAAGCCGGTGATGCGAATTGAGCTTTGAAGAATGGTTAGGCTTTGTTGTTATACACTTTTTCCTAGCTTCCCTGAAGCCTTTTAACGGGTTTTTGCATATCACCTGTGACCTTGGACAGTTTTTAGGATGTTTGCTTAGTCTGCTACATGACATTTATCATCTTGGTTTCCAATCTTTTTTCACTTGGAAATAACTAGCCCACTTTTGTGCTTGTTACTGGATATTGCCTTGGAATTGATGGAGACTGTTTATTATGTTTTATAAATTATTAGTTGTATATATTGCCTGATGAAGACCAGTAAATCTGAATCTTAGGTGATATGCACAGACAATTTGTCCCCATTTGATATAAATGGAATCTACTCAGTAGACTCAGAACCACAGTCGTTTGGTTAGAGATTGAGAGCGCTACTGAACAGACTATCCTGTATTATGTCTCTCGTGTATACCAAGCAATGCAGTCCAATGCAGTCCATGTGAATTTCACTCAACTTACCCACGAGTTAGACGCGGTCATATATGAAGACAGGCTGGATATGCTTTAGGTCAGTAACCACCAGTCCACTGGGTCTCATGTGACCCATATGTGGTGACCCCTTCAAGGTGTTTCTGGTTACCCATAAGAGCTTGTAAGAAATAGCGTTCTTTTGTGAAGGTGGAGCCCTGTAAAAAATTTCAGTTTCCTTTTTATTGCAAATTTCTTTGACATCGATTTGATGATGTCACTTTATGAAAATTGTTGGTTTTGAATAGATTATATCAAAGTCTGTGCCTTTATTAACAATGAACTGCTGATTGGTACATTTAATAGTACCATATATGGTAAATTCAGTTATCTACAAATTAAAGTGATTTCTTTGATATCATAAATGAATGGGGGCTAAAGTTTGCCAAGTTTAAGTTTGAAAACTGCACAGGAACAAAATTGTGAGTTCAGTGATGAATGCAGCAACATCTTTTCTTCCCTATGCACAAAAATAATTTACGGTATAATTTCTGATCCACGGGAAAGTTTGCATTTTGATAAATTATATGATATGCACTTGAGTCGCTGGATGTTTCTTCATTGAAGATGGTATTAGGCTACTCAGCCAACACTTACCAGATAGACGTCAAATTAAGTCTAATGCACATTATCTGATGTATGTATGTGCACTTGTTATAGTCCACTAATGCGCATTATCTGATGTATGTATGTGCACTTGTTATAGTGTGTTAATGTATATTATCACCGATTCTTCAGTTCAATGTTTGTTCAATAAACCTTTGAACTTTAAAAACTGTAAGTTTGCAATAGCTGAAACTCTGTTATCTGATTTATCTATCGTCTAAGTCACTCTTGGTCAGTGATCGGTAATTAGATTTTGAATTGAATAGAATCAGAATTTGTTTCGATTTCGTAATTAGACTTTTACCATTTTAAAGAAATAATTAGTTAGAATTGGGATTAGCACCAAACTAATTGGTTAGAATTGGGATTGGCACCAAACTAATTAATTAGAATTGGAATTAGCACCAAACTAATTAGTTAGAATTGGGATTAGCACCAAACTTATTAGTTAGAATTGGGATTAGCACCAAACTTATTAGTTAGAATTGGGATTAGCGCCAAACTAATTAGTTAGAATTGGGATTAGCACCAAACTAATTAGTTAGAATTGGGATTAGCACCAAACTTATTAGTTAGAATTGGGATTAGCGCCAAACTAATTAGTTAGAATTGGGATTAGCACCAAACTAATTAGTTAGAATTGGTTGTTAATATAGAATATAAAGCATTGATTGATTGATTGATTGCATGCAGTATTAAGTCTTTCCTTGATTGGGCGAGTTATCTGGAGTGGACTCCTCAGGAGCTGCACATGCTTCATAAGACTCTTACGGTTTTATTCAACTCATAAAGTTCTGTGATTTTTTGTCTTGCTTGCGTCGGAAGCACTCTGCAGAATAATCGAATTGAAGAGGTGTTAAAAAGATTTATGAATGAATGAGTGATGTACTGACGTCATATCTGACCTGTAGTCGTGATGTGCTAACCTATATACTATATACGATAATATAGTTCTTATGTATTGGTCTCATATCTGCTGTCGTCTGGATTGAACAGGCCTTTAAGAGGGATGTAGCAGTACAGTGGAGAGTTATATGAAAGGGATGCTTGAGTTACAGATGAATATATATCAATATATTCTAATGCGATATGATACCTCATTTCGATCAGTGACTCCAAAGAGCTGCCAGATAGATAGATGATCCTTATAGGATGGTTATTTCTTCATGAGCATTGCAATAAAGTCTATGCATTGCTGCTCACTGGCTCACCGTTCCTACATGCGATCAATAAGAGATATATGCTTGATATTTACAGTTCAGTTTTGATGCGTTGCTGTTGGTTTGTTATGAAGACGATGATTTGCGTCGTCGTTAAAACGCGACCCATCATCGCTTTGCACTTGTTAATTGGTTTATGTCCACTTTGATGCTAAAGTGCCGGAAACGCACCGGTTTATATGGCGTTTATGTGGCTGTAAACGTGATTTTATGGCTTTGTTATTAGGTTCATTTATATCACGAGTATGTTCAAACAAAGTTTAATTTGGTAGCAGAACTGTAATATGATCTGAAGCTTTATTAGAACTTACCGTTTATTGTTGGATGGAATCTGAATAGCGAGGATTAGGCCGTATAGTTGGTCAGCTGTAGGATGTTCTATGGTATAGGAAGCGGATGACTATAATAATGATCATGATCATGACAATTGTGGGGCATGGTGGTTTAGTGGTGGCATCGTTGCCTTGAAACCAGAAGGTTCAAATCCACCTCAAGTTGCAGTGTAGAGACCTTGGGCAAGTCCTTCACTTGCAATTGCTCAGCGCTTCGGCGTGAAACTCCGATGCAGTGTCCGCTCTGCAGTCGGGGGCGCCTCTGAGTAGAGAGCTTGAAGGGATGCTTATAACTATATAACAAGTGCACATACAAACAAATAGTAACAATGCAGCAGACACAGTGAAACTGATGATTATGAACATGTTTACAATGAAAAAGTCTTTATGTGAAGTATAATGGTTGTCTTTCTTTCTTCTTTCTTCACGTTCTCTGCCCTCAGGCAGGTTCATATGTCCAATGACGCCATATCTTCTGTTCTTTGCTTCTCTCTTCAGTCCACTGTATCCCTCCTCTGTCAGCATCCATTCCAGCAGCATTGTTCTTGGTCTACCTCGCATCGTCAGCTGTAGGATGTTCTCTGGTATGAATGGTAGAATGGTTTGTACATGTATCGGAATATGCAGACAATGCATTCATGCGTAGTTTCTTACATATACTTGTATACATGAATGGTTACACATATGCATGAATATTGCATGCAGGCCTATAATAGTGTGATGCATCATTGTTGTCATCTCATTGATTGTAGGTAGTATATTGTCTGTTTTGAATCTGACTGTGCCCCATTCTTACATCCTGCTCCGCATTGTTGCTTTGGTGATCATAATGCTTCAGGTGTTTCTCTGATGTGCCACTCCCAGGTTTGCACTCCTTCTGTCCTGTTTAGCAGCTGCTCTTCATGGAAATCTATTGGTCACCCAGTGCTGTGAACTTGATGAGTCTCTGTGTATACTGGTTGTGTGTATACTGGTTGTGTGTACTGGTTGTGTGGTCTGCTTCTATATGCAGGCATATTTGCATTGAGTATTTTCATCGTTTGTGCTAATAGCAGTGAACCAGCGTTGCAGTAACGTCAACATTGCATTGAGTGAAAGGCACCAATGACGTCAGTTTAATGGCTAGTTGTGCTTGAATGGTTTGGTGATGTCCGAAAGACCTATGGGAGAGAAGAGTTCTGAGAGCAGGGAGAGACGACAGAGGCATGGACTGAAGAGTGAAGAGCTGAGCAAACAGATTTTATGATATCTCTCACTCACTGCATGATAGCAGCAGACCAGGCAATATGGCAATGGACAGAATGCCTCAGGTTGAGTCTAAACTGTGGGTTGGTTGGTTGGTACAGAACCCTCTGTATACCCAGTAATCAGGCATCTGTGTTGTTATAGGTCAGACTGAGGTGTATGCTTGATTTAAGGCAGAGATCAGAAGGGCAAGGCTCTCGTGTCCTCTGTGACTGTCTGAAGGCACGTACATTTGCCAACAATTGCCTAGATGCCTATTGTTCAGTTAACTGTAATCACTGAACTAGTAAAGTGTATAGTGGGTGAAGTGTTGTGCCCAGTGACGATTTTCTATTTCATCAGCTATATAATATCCAAGGTCCAAGATGTCTATTCCACATGACTTATCATCTCTACTAACAGGCCTTTAGCTTCTTCAAACTTATCCTAATCAAACAGATTATTTTGGTTTGACAGCTGAACAGTAAACAGTTGTAACAACTTTCCATATCTTTGAAAAATTATGGAGTTTTTTAACATGCTAAAATTACTTGATTATATTTTGAATACGCATTGCTTTGGTTTAGTCTTGAACGTTAAACTGAGCACACAGTACTTGAATCTTTGATAAGGGTATTAAATATTCATAACTTGAGATTTTATCAAACATGCATTGTCCTTAACGCAGTTATCCTGACTATTATAGATATAATTTCTTGATGTAACCGGACACTGTCTTGAGACACTATCGAACAATTATTCAATATGTATGCGCAGTGTGTTTGCTTGTTTGTCTCTTTTTAAATGGATATCTGCCACAGAGATGGGCACGTTTAGTTAAATTGCTGATTGATTTAGAATTAGGTACAGAAATTTGCTAAGTAGCAATTAGAATTACAATTTGCAAAATCTTGTAGTCAGCAATTAAAATTAACTGAATCACCATGCAGGCGGTCCATAATTTGTCAACTTGAATTTTATCTTAAAGTCACTGAAGAATTTTAACAACTGGCTTCCAATTAGTCTTGATAAATTTTGTTTGCTTCTTTTACACTTCCATTTTCAATTTTCTCTTCCTTAGATTTCAGAATTACCATCAGAATCCACTCTTTGTTTAATTGATCAAATTGATTAAAATCTAAATGATTAATTATCCATCTCTGGTGTGTCCAGGTAGTATCACCATCTGGCTGAAATGCTTCTCACTTGGTGTGAATGGATTGCAATGCTGTCACTGGCTTCCTCTTGCCTCTCGTATCACATTCAAGGTTGACTTCTGCTCTTAGTCTCAAGAACTCAGAAGGGACATGCTCTTAAATATCTTTGTGGCTTGATGCACAAACCCCTCTCCACCGTCTCTCCCCCTCCACCGTCTCTCCCCCTCTCCTGTCCACATATTGACTTGATCTCCTCGTTCTCGGGCGAGGACTACCATGGCCCAAGGACCAATACCTTGTTTTGCCATTGTGGACTCTTCTGTATGTGGATTCTCCCCTCTATCCGTGGTAAGATCTTAGTAAGGTGTCATCCTCCTCATCCTTTCAATGCGTGGAGACTTTCTTATTTCATCATGCATGTTGTCATGCTCAGAACAGATCTCTGAACATTTGGCTAAGTACTGCAAGAGGCGCTTTATAAATTCTCATATTAAATGATACGATACGAATAGAACTGCAGTTGATGTTAATCTCCTTTCAATGTCCAGAAGTGGATGTACACTTGTACAGTTGTGCACGACCATTTAACAGAGACACGGAACGTCGATGGTGTTGAGCAATTGTAAGTGAAGGGCTTGCACTCAAGGTCCCACTACACACAGTAGCAACCATCTGAGTGGATCAGTGGATGCTGAGACGACCTGTACTCAGCCGAGAGCTGTAGTTGCTCTTTCTAATTAGCTTTCTCTGATTCGTGTGGCCATAGCCTGTGGCCACAGCACCACAGCCTGCAGTGCCCTCTAGTGCTAGTCTCCTGCTGTCAATCATTCATCTTGGTCTTGCTCCTCTTTGCATTGTTGAGCACTCATCCAATGTTGTATCATTTCACATGTTACACATATCTCCATCGAATGATTGAGGACTTTGCTTAGCAACATGAATGAGTGGTTTGGCGAAGTTTTTTTCTCATATGGCTGGATGTGCTCTTCGTGTAGCCAACCTTCTTTGTTTGCTTTTGTGTTGCCCCCTCCACCCTCCACCGGATGTACTTAGTGATAGGGACTCATTACGTGTTGTGTTTTAATGGAAGGTCAAAAGGTTAGGCTCCTCTAAAGAGACCCTCAAGTGTGTGGACTCGAGACTCATTCCGACAAGGAGACATATGTTGGCTTCACGCCAGGGATGATGGTGGACTGAGTTGGTCTTGTTGACCTGATGTCAATGAATGTTGACCTGTCCAGGCACTAATTGCACCACCTGGCATTGCATAAGGTCGCCATGTTTGTCAACACCAGTCATCATAACTCTGAATCATTTATAGGTATATATATGTAATTATATATATGTAATATATATATGTGATTTATATGTTATATGCATGCAAGTATGCATGTGTAATTATATACGTTGTATTTATAAATTGCATCTATGAAAGTGTTAAATTTCGTAGTTGGACAGAAATGTATATAGACGATACACAGTAGTATCACAATGCATGACAGATATCCTGTTACAGTGCACCACAAAAGAAACATTTTATTATAGACTGCTTCCTGTCTTGATTACATTGCCACAAGTCTCATCTTCATATGTCTCATGATGTTACATACATGTGTAGTAACGGACGATTGTTTTGCTGTCTTTTCAGGTCTCGTCTTCGTCGTCGATTGAGTCGACGCTGTTGATGAAGGCGGATGGTCTTCTGACGGACATCATCGCTGATCCAAGTCTTCCTCGCCAGATCCTTCGTGGTCTCCGTGCCGTCCAAACGTTGCTCAAGCAGTCCAGCCCCTCCGGTCCCACTCACCGCTCAAAGAGCAGCCCTCTTGTTTCGCTTTCGTCGTCAAGTGGTCTTGTCTCGCAGGCCTACTCTGATCTGCCCTACACCGATGATTACATCCACTTCTATTCAAATAAGGTGAACTACATACTTGACTGATGCAACCATTTGTATTCATAGTGTTAACTGAGTTGTACGCCATGCTTTTCATTTTATGCGATTTGCAATGACATGAAATAAATTTTAACTTGATTTTTAGTTTCATTGCAGAAAAGCTATTTGTCCTACATTGATAGCTGCGTCACTGTGATATTACTCGTAGGCTATCAAGTACACAGTACATGAATATCAAGCTGGTAGCCGCTGATTTACGAATTGATTTCAATTTGAACTTTTTTTGATTAGTGATATTTGATGCGACTGAGACTTTGTCATTCACAGGTCTCTACTTGAAAGCCTTCTTCTTATGCGCAAGTTTAGTGACTTGAGTTGCATAATAATTGCTAATTAAACGCTTAATAGGATGATGAATTGGTGTTTTCAGCGGTTTGTTTACACATTCATCTCATGCCTTTAACATATGCACTGTTGTCTTAATCCTTGCTGCCCTTATTGATGAATTTGATCTTAACATAATTTTTTAATGGGACTTTTACTGTAACTTTTATCTTGTTTCTCTCTACCATAATCTTCTTTTGAAGCATGACAACTTGTTAGGACAGTATGGCCATAATACACAGCATTTAATTGCTTTTGGATATCATTTATGAAAATCATATATGTATATATAATTTTATATATATATACATTCAGTATTATTATTTGTTGAAATAGGTCACGTATATATATATATATTACATATGGATAATTGGATACAATGGTGAATATCACAATTTAGATGAACTGCAGTGATGTAGAATGTAAGTATGAGGAAAGTAAGAGTACAAATCTCTTATCAATGCTTTGCAACACTTTGATGTGGATATATTAAGCATCTTGAGAACCTAGTAAAATATAAAAGAATTAGTGTGCAATGTGCATGCAGCTAGATCTAATTATATCCAAGTGCTTGAAATCCATACTGAGTTTGAGATATTGATTGTGGTACTTAACAAATTTACACAAGCAATTAAAATGCATGTGATAATAATTTATGGTGAAAGGTTTCTAGTAATCGTAAATCCCGATCGGGCAATTTAGGTCATGTGAGCTAATTCTAAGCAAGAAGTTTGTTTAGATCGGTTAGATCGGAATCATCGTGATGAGGCATAGTGCTTTGGGAACCATATAGAAGCCAGTGTACATTGGTGTAAAAGTATGCATCTGATCGAAGTGCAGATATATGGATTGTTTACGGATTGCCCTGGTGAGTCTTAGTCCTCACATTAGATATTTCAGTCTGTGGGGGGGAAGGAGCTACTAGCACTGGATGACTCTACGGTTGACTGTCAACTTACAGGCATGTAAATAAGTGCCTAATCATTTACCTAAGACAGGTATGAACTCCTAAAGTCTACGAATGAGAGCAGACATGGCCGTGGCGAAACTGCGTAGGAACTATGAGTAAACAAGTAGCTGCTATTTTCATCTGGAAATAGCATGGAAAGGAAACGTGATGCGTTGTATGAATTTTAAGGAAACGGGTTTCTATGGAAGAGGGATGGAGACCATCTTACTTGTTTTGAAATGCTATCGGGGGGGGGGAGGTGGTTAAGTGATGGATAACATGCTGGCATAGAGAGCAAGAGGTGGCGAGTTCGAACCCCCATTGGGTGGATATGCTTTGCAGGCTGCTATTAGCACCAATTATTGCAGGCTGTCTGTTCTGTAAGTGTAGTTAAGATTTGTGTATTGTGTGATCTGCGTTCTTGTGAATTGTTTAAACTGCATAATTGTACACTGTAACCGGTTGTGTTCTGTCAACCGGATTGTTGAATAAACGAAAATTATTATTATATTAATGGACAATGGCTTGTGCTGTAAACACTAATGGGTGTAGAGAACTTTGCTAATAAATTATAATTCAGTGATAAATAAAGGGCAGAGATAGCAAGGACCAATTATTGTGTACACGTGACAAAGCGATCCAGTAAAGTTAAATCCATGAAAGTTCAGGACAGTGCCAAAATGGGCAGTGTGCATGTAGTGTGGTATTCTTCTAATGGGCGTGGTGTCATTCAATAGCAGTGAGATGGACATTGAAGAATCTGAGATGTTAGGCACAAGTCTATAATCTATATATAGTGATGTTTGCTGTGGACACTGGTTGAATCTGCGTCTAAACGCCAGAACAAACATGGCCGCCATGGATCAATTGCCTGAGCGTTTTCTTTTCTTAGACGCAGGTATTGACTAAGTTGTTGTTTTCACGGTAAACAGAAATTCTTTTCTTAATTCTTTGCAAGATGATTCGTGGATTCGCAGTCAGCGACGTTCGACGATACGGCGTTGAATTTCACGCTCTTGTTGAATGTTTGGCTGTGATTTTGGGAGGGAACTTGCATCGCTATTTGCTTTGGGTTATTTGCAGGGGTCTTGGCCTAGAATTTCTGAAGAAAACATGGCTGAGGTGTTTTATTTCAAGTGCGTACTATGCAGTGCATTTCCACATTCCCGGAGCAGTGTCAATTAGATTGCATTGCCAAGAGACACGAACCAGTAAAGTACAATAGGGAGCTTTAAGAAACGAAAACTTTGATGGTGAATGCTCTGAGGCAATTCCTCTTCAACTTGTTGGTCCAGAACTGACTCATACGAGCAGCAGGAAGCACGTACAGCATTTTGAATAAGTACCGGTACACAGGTGATGATTAGTTGCCAGAACCGATTACTAGCTTTCTCATAATAGTTGAGGAGACAATGACAGCTGTTAATTGTATAATACCTTTAGCACACTTCGTTTTATAATCAGCGTAAAAGTTTTCTGGAAGTAGTGTTCAATATTCTGCTGGAAATTTCTGCATGGAAGTTTAAGACTTTAGCTAGTCTGATTGTTCTGGTTTAGACAAGAGCATTCAGAATGAGGTCAGGTTGAGAATGAGGTCAGGGTTCCAGAATTAGGTCAGCCGTGCAGAGTCGTCTGCAAATTAAAGCAGCAATAAGGTCTCTGCCACTGCCCGTACCCCTACAGTGCCAGTCCCACGCATGGGAAAGGGAGGGATACATTGATGATGACAGCCATAATAGATATTTATATCAGCTGTAAGGTGACAGCTGATGATGACACTCTTGTTGATTTCTTCAACAGAGGAATTTATTCTAAGATGTTGTCCGTTTCTAGAGTCTTCATCGAAGTCTCCCTTCTGCGTTTAGCCGTTGTCGTTCGGCCGGGTCCTGGACAACAACGACGTCTGCGACAGGTATGCCGAGTCTCGAGTCCGAGTTGCTCCATCGAACAAAGAATTGGTCAGCTGGTGATGAGAGGAGCGCTGCAGATGCTCCTCCTCACCCTCCTCAGCAGCCAGGTGAGATGTGGTCGATGGACAGGTGCAGCTCCAGCGAGTGTGATTCGGAGGCTGCGGAAGGTGGTGGCAGACACGTACACGGTGGCGATGATGATGCCATGGCGAACTTCAGCATTGATGGAGAACAGGTAGGATGTGTCATGTCGTTATGTATTGTTGTATTCCGCTTCGGAGTTTGTTTAGCGTTTACGTGCCAGCTACTCACCATTGCGTAGGCTGTCTGTTTCCAGTAATTGGCAGATTGTTTGTGTGGTTGGGTGTGTGTGTGTGTGCGTGCATGTGTGTGTGTTTGCACAAGAACTCGTTATTGTGCGCAGTCTGTTGAGCTATATAAAGAAATGACCTGTTAAGAGGACGTGTTTTAATGAGGTTGTTTTCTGTGGGTAAAGCAAGTTTTGGGACCATGTCCTTGACCCAGTTATATTATCGGTAACTATATATAAAGACGAAAAGTATGTAAGTAACTGGCTGGCTCCTTGGCTCGCTGGTTGGGTATGTTCCACAAAAACTTCTGATCACTCGACCGATTGCTCCCATAATTTTCACGAATACTTCTTAGCACCCGAGAACAAACATTTCATTATCCAAAAATCTTACTCCTTCCCGAGTTATGAACATTTAAAATTTTGATGCAAGCGCAAGGACACCATTTTTTCCGCCGCCGGCGCAGTTTAGCATGCGATGCAGCACATCTAGCCGTAAACAGGCAAATGGATTCACTAAACTGTTGACGTTGTTTTTTATGACCTCATGTTTCTTCACGTCACATTGCAGGGTAACAGAAAATTACAATGATGATAATCAATATTGTATCATGTGTTAACGTTTTTAAAATGCCTAAAAATATTGCGTTGTCAACTATTCAGGGCAGAAATCCCAGCGGATTCATAATAATTAATCGCAACAGATTAATTGAGTTTGACTGATAATCGCATGCTAAGAAACCTTGCAGTGCCGGTGAAAAACTGAAATTTGCCGGGCAATGCTGGGTATTTCGGCTGTGGGAGCTGGGTTGGGCAGACAAACCTAAATTTCGCAGGCAATGCCGGGCACCCCAGGGTGGAGCTGGATTAGGGCCGTGATGGAAGAAAGCGGGGTGAGAAAGGCAGAGTTTGACTGGGGTGAGGCGTCGTGGGGGTCTTAAAACCGAAATTTCCCGGGCAACGCCGGGTATTTCAGCCAGTTCCTGATATAATGAAATGACTTATAACAAGTGTCCTCCATTATATGTGTCCAATTGTGGTTGTGGAAGGCTTTTTGATGCCTGTATTAGACTGTCTGTATCAGATATGCGGGATTTGGTAGGGTGCATATAGTGTATGTACTATGTATGTATGTGTGCATGTGTGTATGTATGTATGTGTATGTATATAGAAAGGTGCCAGTATGTCTGACATTTACATTAGACCATTTAGTAAGATAAAGCTGGTTGCTATGTCCATGTCGTCATGTGTGACCAGTTGGTTTGAATTGGTATTTCCAGACAGTCCGTCCCTCCAGAACAAGGTGTGACCATTGTGACTAGTGACAACAAGAGAGAACTTATGATCTCGTATATATGTATTGATGTTTGAAACTTTGAGAATATTGTTTTAGTTTTGCTTTCTTCTTATTTGGTTCTAAGAGATGAGTTGAATCGTTGGCTGTTCCTAAATGGCAATGTGGACTGATAAGCTTGAAGAGAGAGGTCCTCCAGTGAAAAATTGTTCCCTCACCAGCACACATTGAAGTCATAGGGATTAGTGTGTTCCTAATGGAGCCAAGCCAATCTTGTACTTGTAAGCGACGCTTAAGCCGTGCTTGAGTGCAAGCATTTACAATAATTACAACGTGTCTTCTGTTCAGGATCTTCAAGGGCAGGACGTTGGCGCTGGTTCTCTGAAGTCACTTGGAACTGGTTCTGCAACGGCTGCTGCTGCTTCTGGAACAAAGCATCATCACATAACGTTTGCAGACAGCACTAAGAACAGAGAATGTAACAATGAGAGCAAAACAATTGATATTTTTGATGAACTGGAGAACGATGTTCTCTTGGATGTCGACCTGTTAAGACGGTGGGACTATCCGATATTCGACTTTGCAGCAAAGGCGCCAGACACAATACTTTGCCGAGTGAGTGTCAGATGATCTTGCTATTCCACTGTAAGAATGGAATGGGATATTCCAATAATAACGTTTCCCTAAATTTCTTTCTTTCTAATTTTCTGTTATGTGCATGTTTGCATACTTTTTAGCAGCAAGTTTAAGTGATGATGTCTAGTATTTCATCAAAGTCCTTAAATAGTGAATGTCTGGATGGCAGCATGATGAGCCTGTGCTACTGATGAGGTAATTGATGAACAAGTGATCATTACATATGAAATTCTCTTTCAGAAGAATTAGCCAAGAACTGCTTGACACAAAGTCAGACAAAATTTATATAGTGCCATGAGCTGAGAACTCCTCTTGACATGCAGAACACACTCTTATGTTGTTGAGTTACCACTGATATTGTTTGTGTTATTCCTGGTTTGCCTATGTATATGTATATATATATTATATATATAATTTGTGTATACTGTGTATATAGTCGGTGGCTATGGGAGTCGGTATGTAAACAGAAATCATTATATTCTGCAGAAGCAAAGCTAGTCATCTGTTCAGAGCGAACACAAGATGCAGGAAGATTAAAGCAGAAATGTTTGACTTTGATGTCTCTCTACTTGTTTATTATTATTTCTAATGCAGCACTTTTGTTTACGTAACTTGCAATATTACACATTTGATCTGCAATTCTATGTTATTTAATCTAAATGATTTTCTATCGTGTTGATGTGGTGATGAATGGAACATGAATTGATGGTGGCTGCTGCTGCAAATGAGATTTTAATCATAAATTATATTCCAGTGGAATTTCCCAGGAGAAACCCAGTGGAGAGACTATTTTAACAGAGCGCTACCTTTTTGCAGTTGCCACAAATTTTTAGTGAGTCTTAACATAATACGAGTCTATTGCACCAGTCCATTACTGTGATGGCGAGAAGTGCATATGTTCTCGCGCAAAGTAGGCGTATGTTGCCTATGTTCTTTCACCACTCTACTTCGCCACTATTGTGATGACCAGAATTCTACAATGTCATTGAGAAGTGCACTGAATGCATCCAAACCAAGTTCAGACCATTCAGTTTTATGCCTTGTGGACTTGCACATTTGAGATTGAAGCACTTGTCTGTGAGTAAGGCACTTTTTGTGGTCTTTGTTTCTTTCCTCTGCTGATTTCCAAGAACATTTGATGCACTGAGTAGATGTGCTGCTCTTGTATTATCTAGAGTTGACAAAGTGGTTGACTGTCTGATGAAGTTTGAGCGATTTTTTTTGTACACCCACCATTGGTCTGACATTATTGCCGTGGTGCCAGGTAGAACAGGTGTTCTGATAATTCACTTAAGTGTATAGCTGCTCAAGTGCTCATCTATCTGCAACACAGAACGTGAAGCATTTGTCAGTCTTGCAACAGGTGCCATGGAAGATTTCATTCTGTGAGTAAACCTGCACTTGTCAGCTTCAACTGTCATGTTAGGTCCAGTGTTCGGTCGGTAGTTACTCCAATCAATGACTAGTTACACTCTTGGGCATTTGTAACTCTGACTCGCAAAACTTAATTTTGTGGTGAATTAGAAAGCAAGTACGATGTATTCTTCTTGAAATATATATTAGAATAATTAGACGATGCAATGATGCATGCTGCTGTTGATAAAGCATGATGAGAAGAAGAAGATATAAAATGTATATATTATAATTGTATGTATGTACATTCAAATGAGTTCTTTCGATTGTTTTTTCAGGTTGCGTACAAGATCTTCAGCAGCCTCGGCTTTTTCGATACGTTTTCCATCCCAGTTCAGGAATTTCTTAACTACTTCCACTCTCTGGAGCTAGGCTATCACAATAATCCATGTGAGTGCACTCAACTGCCGCCATTTATTGGTCTTTTCTTCTTCTTCTTCAAGATCTTAGTCCTGGGTGGTCTTTATCTTTGTGGCAGTAGGTGCGGGGGTCGGTTGGCTGTAAGTCAGCAGTACACAGGCAATTGCGCAGATGCTAACGTGCACCAGAGATAGCATTGAATCCGTCATCTGCCTTCGCTGTTTTAGGTTCTCGCCTGCGTCTTATTTACCTCTTCCTTACGTCAAGTCATTCATCAATTTCCTCCTCGGCTGTTCATTGTGCCCAGGTGGAAAGTGAGGCCGGTCTTCAGTTGCCTTTGCTTGACTATCTGGTTTCAGTCTGTTGAACAGGTGGCGGGCAAGGTGTTGCCAGCCTCCTCTGGATCTTGCTTCTTCTGCCATTGCTAGTTGCTCATTTGCAGTACGGCTTCTCTGTTTGTTTTTATTCTATTACCGTTTGTGAAGATATGCCCAATTTCTTCGGTTATGCAAGGGCTTGTGCTTATTATGACACAGATTACACATGGTACATTACAGTGCACTTTAACGTTGAATATTTCATGTGGTGCTTATTTATCTACTGTGATCAACAGCACAGATTACGCAGCCAGATGACTTATTTTATTGCGTAGTTGTTCGTAAAAGCAATTCTGTTATACTTTGCTGCCAAAGCATGAAGCTCGAAACGTTTTTGAGTTAGGCTTGACTCCATGCCTCTTTGCAGGCATTGTTAAATTCTCTTATTTATCAGTAAATTTACTTATGTAATTCCTTTTCTCACAAGCATTCTTAGCCAATCCTCAGAATAGTTTTCATGCATTGATGAAAGGACAGTGTTTGTAGAGGGAACTTCAAGTTCAATCAGGGTCATGGAATGTAGGACCTCTGTGGTCAACCAGATTGCGACTTCATTCTTTTGACCTTCATAAAGTTCACTTTGTGACTCTACATCCTTTACTTGGTGCATTTTTTATCTAGTGTAAATGTGCTGGCATCATATTAACCTCACATCACTTGTCTTCTAAATCGGTTCCAAAATCTGACAGTCTGTGCTGTTTGTAGGATGCCAGACATGAGTGAGTGAGCGAGTGTGCATTTGTAATTGATTATCAGCTGTGTTATTGGAATTAGGACGCGTTCCATTCATTAACAGGATAATTAGGCGTTTGTCAGTCATGTGGTTGGACTTCATTTTGGAGCAAAACCAGAAGCCCAGTCAACCCCACCAAGTGCATTGTGAGTGGGAGACAGACATTTCTATTGCCACACACAGTGGTTGCAGAGTATCCAACATTTTAATGGCATTTTGTGGTTTCCAGGGTTGTTGACCTTGCCATGCATCTAATACCAATCTTTATTTGCTACAGTGGTAGAGATGCAAAAGAAGGGTGAAGGATGCGTGGGATCTGTTGCCAAATTCCATAATGCGTATACATGCAAAGTGTATTTTGTTTTTGTGAATGAGAACTTTTAAATAAAGGATGACCACATGGCAACAGATTTGACCTTTACTTTGTCAGAAAAAGATTGGAATATTGGATGCCACTTTCACAGCTATTTCAGTGTTGGTTTGACATTGAAACAGCTATAATAGACATCACTGTTATGACAAGTTGAGCCTTACTTGCCATAAAATTGAGAGTATTGGATATATCATATTTACATGAATGTCTTCTTGGTTTTTTATCTTTTCCGCAAAAATCCTGTTTTTCGTTTTTTATTTTCATAATATTTTCCCGATTTTTATGTTTCTTTCTTGGTTTATTTACTTTCTGTAATTATTATCTTTAATTTTATTACCAACTGATGTCTTATATGTTCATATCATGCTTCAAGGATTCAGTTAATTTATGTCACTGTTTAACTGTTTCAACGTCATCATAGGCGTACGAGGCGGGGGTCCAGAGGGGGCAAGTGCCCCCCCAAATTTCGGGCAAATGTGTTTTTCGGGCAAAAGAGGCTTAGACGGGCCAAAAAATTTCGGAGATTTTTTCGGGCAAAACAGGTACGGGAGGGATTTTTCGGGCACACAGGGGTAAAAAGGTTGTAAGATTTTAGAATTTTGGGCGAATGACTAAAAAAAAAAAAAAAGGTCGTCAGATTTTTCGGACGGGAAATTGTAAAAATTTTGGGCGGATGACTAAAAAAAAAAGGTCGTCAGATTTTTCGGGCAAAAATATTTTTTTGCTCCCCCACTGCCGAAATGTCCCGTACGCCTAGGGGTCATTGCATAATTACGTAACGCTCGAGGGTGGGTGGGTGGGGTCATTGAAAACGTTACGAAACGTTAAATGGGTGGTCAAGGGCAACGTTACAAAGCGTTACAGGGTGGGTGGGTGGGTCAAAGATGGTCATTTTCAGCGTTACGTAATTATGCAATGACCCCCTATGAACGTCATCACTTGAAAAATCGGTCCAAATAACATAGTACAATAAATAAAATTTAAAAAATTATTTGATGTGAAGTTCTTATATAAGTAAAACTCCGTTTTTCTCTTGTGTTTTCCTATTTTTTTATTTTTTAGAAAGACGTTTTCCCGTTTTTATTCAATTTTACTGTTTTTAATATCTGCGATATTTCCCATTGTATTTTTTACAAGTTTGTTGCTGAAATCCTGGCCTGCCGTCACCAGTTTAAATTATGTCTAAAGGCAGTGTGCTTATTGGTTAATTAACAGACCTGACTTCTGTGCACTGAACTGCTGTGTGCTTGCCATCTCAACTTTGGCATTTAGAGGGCTGCTTGTGAGTCTGTCCTGTTTGTCTATCATCACACACTGGATCAGTGGATTGAATGCAGAACAGTCTGAAGTGCATCAGTGGGGGGCCTTGCATCAGACCGCACCTGTCAGAACTGTCCCATGTTGCTGCACTGGGCTTTATCAGATGAACAAGAAGTTGCTGAGTCTCTTCGTTAAATATATACATATTCAGTATACATATACAGTTTAGGACGTAGTCAAATGTTGAAGGACTAGACCTTTATGCGCCTCTAGACGCTTTTTGCGCACGGGTCATTCCATGCCAAATCAACAAATTTTTCAGAAAGTTCCAGTTCGACCATCTCGGATTTTACTGAAAATTTTTCAGAATATTTATTATGGTACTGGAGGAAACTATGCCAAATTTTAGATCAAAATCTTAAGTAGTTTTGAAGATATTAATTTTCAAAGACGTCTGGGGTGACCTCGTTTTCGACGTTTTGGGAGTCGTGTCTAAATTTGTAACAACGTTCAGAAGCTCATAACTTCATTAATATAGCAGATAATTTTATGAAATTTTCAGGATGTTTAGTCTTTGTGGTTTAGATGACATGCTGAAGAAATGAAAGATCAGTCTTGAAAATTCTGATGTTAGGACCCAACTGAAAATGGTTTAAAAAAACTTGCGGATGTCTGACGATCATACTTTGCTGCCCTGGTGTGGCCAAATTGAATTTTTTAAAAAGAATATTTAAATAACTTGTGATACTAATGTACTTTCTCTACAAAAATATGCAAAAATTTTGAATTTCTGATGCATGCCTACTGCCATATGGCCTTCCAAATTTGGAAAATTCCATTCCGAAGACCATTTTCAAGGTCAAAGATCATCATGTTTGTTAGGTCATAGAGCAATAAAATTTACATCATTGGAAAGAGCAGCTCAGATACTCTAAGTTCACCAAAAATTGTGATGGTGTCTCTTCTTGTTTGCGCAATATTATTTTTTCAATTGTGGCAGTTTTCTGCATTCGCGAGTTTATAATGGAGTCAATATCAGGGCATTATATTGTGAAATAATATCTGTAATAAGTCAATTTGTTCAGATTTCAGTCACCTCATCTTCCTCAGGTCTTGAAGTTATTAGGTGGATGTCTAACTTGATGAGTCACTATCATATGAAAGATATATCTAAGAGATACACATGCCGAAAAAATGTAAATTGGCATTTGAGCAGCATTTACAAATTTATAAATTTAAAATCTCAAGGATTACCACCCAGATTTTTGCATATTTGGAAAGAACACAAAAAACTGATTAGATGAAAAAAATATCAGTCCTCTGGTTAATTTCCTGGCTGTGACATGGCAGTCCAAACTTGGTAGATCATGCCGTTTCTCGTGAATGATGTAATATGGCATTTGTACAACATCTGCAGATTTATTAATTTAAAATCACAAGGACTACCACCCATATTGTTGCATATTTGGAAAGAGCACAAAAAACTGATTAGATGAAAAAAATATCAGCCCACTGGTTAATTTCCTAGCCGTGATATGACAGTCCAAACTTGGTGGATCAGGCCGTTTCTCGTGAATAATGTAATATGGCATTTGTACAACATCTGCAGATTTATTAATTGAAAATCACAAGGACTACCACCCATATTCTTGCATATTTGGAAAGAGCACAAAAAACTGATTAGATGAAAAAAATATCAGCCCACTGGTTAATTTCCTAGCCGTGATATGACAGTCCAAACTTGATGGATCGTGCCGTTTTTCGTGATTATTTTTGTGCCACTTGAATTAAAAGCTAATCACGAGAAAACGGCACGATCCATCAAGTTTGGACTGTCATATCACGGCTAGGAAATTAACCAGTGGGCTGATATTTTTTTCATCTAATCAGTTTTTTGTGCTCTTTCCAAATATGCAAGAATATGGGTGGTAGTCCTTGTGATTTTCAATTAATAAATCTGCAGATGTTGTACAAATGCCATATTACATTATTCACGAGAAACGGCCTGATCCACCAAGTTTGGACTGTCATATCACGGCTAGGAAATTAACCAGTGGGCTGATATTTTTTTCATCTAATCAGTTTTTTGTGCTCTTTCCAAATATGCAACAATATGGGTGGTAGTCCTTGTGATTTTAAATTAATAAATCTGCAGATGTTGTACAAATGCCATATTACATCATTCACGAGAAACGGCATGATCTACCAAGTTTGGACTGCCATGTCACAGCCAGGAAATTAACCAGAGGACTGATATTTTTTTCATCTAATCAGTTTTTTGTGTTCTTTCCAAATATGCAAAAATCTGGGTGGTAATCCTTGAGATTTTAAATTTATAAATTTGTAAATGCTGCTCAAATGCCAATTTACATTTTTTCGGCATGTGTATCTCTTAGATATATCTTTCATATGATAGTGACTCATCAAGTTAGACATCCACCTAATAACTTCAAGACCTGAGGAAGATGAGGTGACTGAAATCTGAACAAATTGACTTATTACAGATATTATTTCACAATATAATGCCCTGATATTGACTCCATTATAAACTCGTGAATGCAGAAAACTGCCACAATTGAAAAAATAATATTGCGCAAACAAGAAGAGACACCATCACAATTTTTGGTGAACTTAGAGTATCTGAGCTGCTCTTTCCAATGATGTAAATTTTATTGCTCCATGACCTAACAAACATGATGATCTTTGACCTTGAAAATGGTCTTCGGAATGGAATTTTCCAAATTTGGAAGGCCATATGGCAGTAGGCATGCATCAGAAATTCAAAATTTTTGCATATTTTTGTAGAGAAAGTACATTAGTATCACAAGTTATTTAAATATTCTTTTTAAAAAATTCAATTTGGCCACACCAGGGCAGCAAAGTATGATCGTCAGACATCCGCAAGTTTTTTTAAACCATTTTCAGTTGGGTCCTAACATCAGAATTTTCAAGACTGATCTTTCATTTCTTCAGCATGTCATCTAAACCACAAAGACTAAACATCCTGAAAATTTCATAAAATTATCTGCTATATTAATGAAGTTATGAGCTTCTGAACGTTGTTACAAATTTAGACACGACTCCCAAAACGTCGAAAACGAGGTCACCCCAGACGTCTTTGAAAATTAATATCTTCAAAACTACTTAAGATTTTGATCTAAAATTTGGCGTAGTTTCCTCTAATACCATAATAAACATTCTGAAAAATTTTCATTGAAATCCAAGATGGTCGACCTGGAGCCATTTGTTGAATTGAGGCGGAATGACCCGCTAGTTAAACACACATGCCAGTTGGACAGGTGCCTGTCGGGTTGAGTCTGTTGAAAAAGTGGCAGGTGCCTTGCCGATCATTTTTAACCTTTTCATTTACATCCTTTTGGTGTTCAGTTGGGGGAAGTTGAGGAGCAGCATATCCTGAAGATTGTCACTGTGACTTTAGAGATGCAGAGGAAATGATTGTAATGAAGATACAATGAAATAAGAGAGATTCTTTGTACACTTTAATGCAATGTACGAAGTATAATATGAGAATCGTCTTGCACTACTACTGTAAAACCACAGCCAGCCTCTGAATACACTGCGTGGCGACAGCTCCATCATCCATCATAGACTTGCATTTCGAAAGTGAATGAGGTCTGCAATCCATTTTCAGAACTACACGAAACGAGAATTTGTGTTATGTTGAAACAAGTAGAAATGTAAAAATTGCAGAATTCATTCAACATGCAACATAAGGGAAGGAAGCAGAAGAAACTGAAATGAAGTGGAAAGGAGCAGTAAAGTAGATTAGTGGAAATAAACATAGATAAGCTCTTCTTGATTTTTGCCCTCTCTGTGTCATTTTGATTATAGAGCAAGTAGTTACAGTTTATGTCTTCTTAGAGTCATTCTCATTTACTAATTTTGTTGTTTGACACTATCCTGCTGATTTCGATTTCACTAAGATATCATGAAATTTTATGCTGTGTTTGCTTTTGTCATGAACTGTGGTGCAGATAGTTGTTCACTTTTGGATGGAATTGTGTCATTTGGTCACAGTTTGCTTTGTCATTGAGAAGATGAGATAGAAAGGCAGGGACACCTGAGCTCATATGCCGAGACTAAGCAAATGAGGTCGCTAACACTTCATTCCCATCATGACTAGCTTTATGGACTGCTCTCACATACTTCTGTGCTTGGTTTCCTTCATTGCATTTAATTTACATTTGATACACGCAATGATATGATATTATCTGGTTGTAGATCACAATCGAATTCATGCAACCGACGTCCTTCACGCTGTCTTCTACATGACGGTCCAGTCAATACCTGACTTCGCCCAAGTCACACCAGACGACGATTACAAAAGCACAGACGACTCTGGTTGGTTGTTCATTGAAAATTGAATCTGTCAGATTCAGATTAGACAGACGTTGATGGATTACATTTCTATTCTATTAGCAGCCTATTGCAGATTGATCCTTACAAGTCCTGAATCAGTGGGGAGGGGGAAGATTGTATGGCATGGGAGAGGATTGATCACCTGCCTTCATTTGCTATCAGATTGATGCGATATCATTATGGTAGGTAGCGCTGCTTAATAAATATGTAATAAACTTTTGTGGGATTCTATGCATGCAATTACTTTTGGATACTTATGTTTGACTTTTGTTTGCAGTATGTGATGGATTTTTGTTTGCAGTATGTGGTGGAATATTATCTGTATGTTTTATGCGTTTGTGGTGTTGAAATGTTGCAGAACTTGAGAACGTCTTTCCTCCAGTTTCGTCCGATGTTAACCATGGTGCCAGTGAAACGGAAACGTGTATGAGAAGGAACTTCCTTCCACTGGAACTCATGGCACTCTACACCGCAGCAGCAATGCATGACTACGATCATCCAGGCAGAACAAATGCCTTCCTTGTCTCCACCTGTAATCCTCTGGTTGGTCTTTTCAGAATGCTTAATCACTAAGGACCCCATTGTTCTAACCTAATCTCTGATTTGTCCAATGACTTCTTTGGCACCATTCTCATAAAGCATAAAGTTGATGGCCGCTTCAAGTGCGTCTTCCTCATCAAAGTCGTTATCCGTTGGAAGACGACCTCAGTCGAATTCCTACCGTTCGTGCTCTATTCCCGAACATGTGGAATGGCACTTGAGAGCGAAGTCGGTTACCGTGGTTACGGTTGCCGTGGAGTCATCTGCATCGGGTTGGTCGGAGAGGCATTTTGCGCTGTCTGTTTGATGGCCGTTGTTGCGGTTTATTGCGTTTGGCTGAAGTAGCTGAGATCGGTTGCTGGCCAGATGGCCAAATCACTTGAGATGATGCGTGGCTTCAGTAGTTAATGAGGCCGTTCGTTGTCGACTATAAACCGTTCGTCGTTCTGCTGCCACCACTGCTTTCCCTCTAATCCAGTGTACCAGTGCGTGAGTGGCATGAAGGTCAGCAGAAGAGGCCTTTATGGCCGTAGGTAGTTTGTGGTTTAATGTGGTCGGATGTGTTATTGCGGAACAGTTTATAAAAAATGCTGTGCAGATGTTTTATTGGATACATTGCGTGAATTTTGAGGCAGCCACAGACATCTGTTGGTTGATTTAGTTCAAATAAATGTTTATT
This sequence comes from Lumbricus terrestris, assembly GCA_949752735.1. Lineage (NCBI taxonomy): Eukaryota > Metazoa > Annelida > Clitellata > Crassiclitellata > Lumbricidae > Lumbricus > Lumbricus terrestris. Next base: position 81,322,268 of record OX457036.1, read on the forward strand.
GTATCACTCAGCTTAAAAGAAACTACAATTAAACAAGAGAGATTTATGCACTGATAGAATCTTGGCACTGATAGAATCTGTGTCCTACACTTTTGCCTCATGCAGGAAGCAATGGCCTGTGGCACATTTAGTAGCTGTGGTTCAAAATACGGTTAAATTCCGATCAAACTGTGAAAATTCAGTTCTGCTTTTGTGATTCTTTTCTGCATTTAGTGAGCAGTTGCATGCATGACATAAATGAAAAACTGTAAAGAAAAAGCTCATCGGTAGCGCTTTCGATATCTGGACAGTGAGAGAACCCTCGATGAAACGGAGAAGACTTCAAACGCTTGTGGAACAGAGAAGCAGTGAGGCTGACTAGCTCAGTTCTAGGTTCATGAGGAAGGATGTTTTTTTACAATATCTTTAGCGATGCAGCGGCAGTGACCATTGAAAGTGTCAAAATTTGAGGCCTGCACGCATGCATATGCTAGATCTGACGTGAGAGACAGGGTCCAGTTTTATGATGCTAATTTCCTGCTATAAATGAGTGGGCTGTATTCATGCTAATCTCTGACTCTTGAAGAGTAAACAAGTCAACATTGCATGGCATCTTGCTTAGAAATGTCTGCTTGTGGGTTTCCTTGCAAAAGCGTTACATAAATGGTATTTGAGCTTATTCATAGCAAAACTCTCATCTGCAAGCTTATAATGCTCAGAAAACTAGAGGCATCACCACTGGTGGTGTACTTTTTTTATAAAAATGGTGGTAATTTTTGTTTGCTAATGTAATGTCATGTTGTTAATGACCAGTACTAATGTGCTGTTATGGTGTTAGTGGTGTTAATGTGATGTTATTGTGTTAATGGTGTTAATGTGATGTTTAGGCTGTATTGTACAACAATCGTTCTGTTCTCGAGAACCACCATGCTTCTGCTGGATGGCGTCTCCTCCTCAGCAGCCCGCGATTCGCTTGGCTGGTCAACCTGAACGATGCGCAGTTCAAGAGGTTCCGCTTTCTCGTCATAGAGGCAGTCCTTGCGACTGACTTGGCTCGCCACTTTGATCTTCTCGCAGAATTCAATGCAAAGGTAACATTTTTAATTTAGACTGTTTCTTAGTTCGTGTCGCTAAGTTACCAACCAATTGTTGTCAAAACAACAATATTATTTATATACTTATATGCTTACCGTATTTGTTAATATATTGTATTGTATTGCATCTATAAATTGATAGCGCCTATCACAGTTGAAACCAATCAGAATCACCACCAGTGTGTGGGTGTGTGCGTGCATGCATGTGTGTGCGTGGTTCTGTGTGTGTATTCATTAGCGGCTTGTTTGTATTGTACTTGTCATATTGTTTACATTTGACAATGGATGTGTTTATGTATGCATGATTGAGTGCATTTTTATACATTTCTTTGTATGTGCACTTGATATGTATTGTATGTATTGATATGTATTTATTAGCATATGTATGAACTTATGTATGTATATGTCAATGCTGAATGTCTTATGCATGGAGATGTTGGCATGTTTACAGGACCGTGAAATACTTTATCAGTATGAGCATCCCAAGAGAGCCATGCGAAGTTGGTTTTGAAAACACTGGGCTCCATAGATTAAACTCCAAAATCATAGATTAGACTCCAAAATCATAGATTAAACTCCAAAATCATAGATTAAACTCCAAATCATAGATTAAACTCCAAATCATAGATTAAACTTCTAAATCATAGATTAAACTCCTAAATCATAGATTAAACTCCTAAATCATTTATTAAACTCCTAAATCATCTGCACTTCCTCAAAGTTGCAATGGTGCGTGCAGTTCAACGAACTGATCTGGGAAAGGGGACGTCCAATCTCCTCCATGCTAATCACACACATGATGCAGAACGTGTTTGACATTGTATATTATATTTTTATATGGAAATCTAAATACATGGCACACATTAAATGAACGTTTACTCTTGGTCATCAACAACGTAATGCTTTGTGATTTGTGGCTTTCGCTCTCATCGTTCTTCCGTGCCGTGTTTAGCTTTAGCTGGTAATGGAGCTTTGGCTTTATGGCTAAGCCATGGTCCATATCTAAGCACTCACTCGTGCTTTTATAGCTTTTATAGTCGGTGATTTATCTGGTGAACGTTGATGCTTAAGCGATTAAAGCAGATGTTGATCGCAGCATTCACAGCATCAATTTAACGTTGTTGATGATTTCCTTTTTTCCTGGCGAGGGCGTGATTATAAATGATGATCAGCAGAGGCATTGGCTATGGAGGAAATTGGAAGTTTTTCTTATTTAATAATGATAGTAATAACAATGCCGATTTCTATGGTGCCATAGCACACTGTCATTGATATAAGATGAGTTAAGAATATTGTTTAATTGGCCAATTACTATTTGCATTTTTTGTGTGAAATGTGCATACATTATCTATAGAACCAATCAAAGTCAAATGTTTTAAAATAACACACATAATCCTAAACTAAATCTTATAGTTGTAAATAACTTTATTGGTTTTTATTTTTCGTCTCTTTTTTTCTTTTTTGAGGGAAGGGGAAACGACGTTTTATTCCGTTTTATATCCTGTTTTTATCGTTTTGTTTACATCTATGCTAAATCCAGTATAAATACGTTCTTATGATGATCAACTGTTTATACTGAACTTTGGTTTGCATTATAGCCTGATTATCAATCAAATAAGCAAATTAATTTATTCATCAGCTGAGGAAAGCTTTGTTTTGATTTCGTGTGTTTTCTTGTTATTGTTAGGCAAACGACGATGATGCTGCTGGAATCGATTGGTCAGTGGAGGCTGACCGCCAGATGGTCAGCAACATGGTCATCAAGATGGCCGACATCAATGGTCCGTGCAAACCAAGGGACTTGCATACGCAATGGACCGAGCGGATCAGTGAAGAGTTCTATGAACAGGTCTTTAATTCGACAGTTATATCGCCATAATTGCGTATAAAGTCTGTTGTGACGTCAATACATGACTATTGTGAGGTGGTGTTAGAACCTGACTTTGTGAAGTCACAGTGTGTGTGTGTTTAAGCTTGGATGTGTGTAGATGTGCTTGTGAGAGCTTGTGGGTGTACATGTATGTGTAGGTGTTTTGTTATTATTATTATTATTGACTTTTTATATAGTGCACCTTCAAGGCAATCTACTCAGAAGCACTCCCAGTTCAACAACAGCTAAATAAGGGAGTTTTAGTTTTTTTTGTGTGTGTGTGTGTGTGACCAAAATGGAACTATGTATGCTTGCATTGTGACTGTAAACTTACAGGATGACCAGCGATTTAGGCCTACATGGGTGACTGACTATATATTGTTTGATTGATTTGTGATTTGATTTTTTGTTCTTTCATTCATTCACATGTTAGTCATTTCATTCATTTACCGATAATTTATTTCTCCATTTCTATAGCGCTCCTTCAAGCTCACTACTCAGAGGTGCTCCTGACTACAGCGCGGACACTGCATCGGAGTTTCACGCTAAAGCGCACGAGCAATTGCAAGTCAAGGACTTGCTCAAGGTCCCTACGCAGTGGCTTGAGGTGGATTCGAACCTGGAACCTTCTGGCTCCAAGACATTGAATACCGCCATGCCCATGCAGTAATTTATTTGTTCAATAACGTACAGCTGATTGGTTGAGTGGCTGCAGATGTTTCTGAATGATGTGAGGTTGTTTTGTTTTCGGTGTATTTGTGTATAGGGTGATGAGGAAGCAGGACTTGGTCTCGTCATATCACCATATATGAATCGACATCAGCCACAGTTGGCCAAACTCCAGGAATCATTTATTACTCACTTGGTCGCTCCACTCTGCAATTCAATCGCTGGTGCGGGTCTGCTGCCAGGTCATCAGGCAAATGACAATGAAGTGGAGGAGGATGTCTTATCACCAGTCGATAGTAACAGTATGTTCTTATCAGTAACAGTATGTTGTTAATAGTAATAGTATGTTCTTGATAGTAACAGTATGTTCTTAATAGTAACAGTATGTTGTTAATAGTAACAGTATGTTGTTAATAGTAACAGTATATTCTTTATAGTAACAGTGTTTTCTTAATAGTAACAGTATGTTGTTAATAGTAACAGCATGTTCTTAGTAGTAACAGTAAGTGCTTTTTCATGTTGCTATTGTTGTTGAAGGTGTTTTATGTCACCAAGTCACTGTGGTTTGTGATTGTACCTCTGTTAAAAAACTTCATGAAGATACTTACAACAAGTACCTGATGAATTTTTATGATGATGTGCAATATTATATGTATGATGTATGAAGACTTTTATAATGACCATGGTCAATTTTAAGCAGAACATCATTCCAAAATCTCAATGCACTGAAGAGAGCTATGCAAGGTTAGACGATGAGTTCTGCAGAATTATCAATATCAGAGGACTTCAGTTATAGCCCAAACCTGAACAAAATAAGAGAACCTGTTGAGAAGACCAAAACTGACTGCAACAGTTAAATGGAACTTAGCTAGGCAGAAGAGATGTGGGCTTGATATGAAAAATAGCGAAACAGCGACAGTGATCAGAGGTTTGGCATGTCAAGGCTTACGTTTGTACATATATGGGGGGTTAAGTCCACTGCTTAATGAGGGACCTATGCTGGCAAAGGACCTGGATTTAAGCACCAAACAACATGGGGGTGGACAAAGGATCTAAAAGGACACAGTAATGTGGCAGAGAGGGGATGGAGAATTTGGTTACAAAGGTATTTTGGAGCATGACTTAGCTGAGATTTGTGCATGAGAACCTTTTTTGAATTGGGTGCATATGTATTTATGCATGTATGTGTGATGTGTATTTATGTCTTAGATGTATCAGGTGTTGGTATTAACTGCGATTGTTATTTCGACTGTTTGTCTTCTAGAAGTCTCTCTTGAGAGTCAGTTGGCAAATGTTGGCTTCATTTGTCCAATGATTCAGAACTTGGAGACAAACCATCAGATGTGGGTGAAGTTGATTAAAGTTGAAACGGTTCAGCAAGAAGAGGTTTGTAGAGGAACGTTACACTCATGATGTATAAAAAATGACAGTTGCTCTTGTAGATACCTAATTTTATTCTGTTCTATTCTGGATACAAAAAGTTCTGTGCATATTCTTTAATTTTTGTTCTTAATGTAATCTTCTGACCATTTATAAATTTCTTATGAGAAAAAGAGTAAGAAAGAAGTTAAGTAATCTTAAATTACTATTTATTACTCTCCTGAAAGTGCAGCAATGCTGCATTGTCTTTTTCTCATGATGCCGTTATTGCAAAATTGATTGTGATTTTTTTATCGCAAGGTTAATCGCGATTAAATCTTTTAATCGTTCAACAGCTCTCTTCTGAACTGGTTGGGACTGAACTTTGGAAACCAAACTGAAGTTATGACTATGCACTTAGCTTAAATAATTGTTGATTTATTAATAAAAAAAATATGTGTGGTTGTATATATTTATTTTAGGCTGAACATCGAGCTGTAGAATCTAACATTCCTTGTGATGATGAGAAGCCAGTCAATGAAGATTCTGGAGCCGATTAGCCGTCCTTTATCAGTTTCCCGCTTTAGTCTCCTCTTCGTGTTAGCTGAAGAAAAAAAAGACCCAGGTTTCCTCTCTAGCTGATCTCTACGACACTGAAGCCTGCTGCCTGTTGGAATCGTCGTCTGTGATGACCACAATGCACAACCCCCAAGAACTTGTATTATATGTATCTGTGTATAATATATATATGTGTATATATATGTGTGTGTATATATGTGTGTGTGTGTGTATATATATTATATATATGATGTAGCTTGTTAAAAACTGACAGCTTCCATGTGTAGATTTTCCACACTGTAGTCATGAACTTAGGAGTGTGAGCATATATGACTTTTCGATGAACCTGTGCATTGTGCTGTGCTTGCTTGATGATGATTTCTTTGCTATGCAAGTCAGTGCGAGTCAGCCAAGTTGTGCATTGGCGGCTTGCAGGTCTGTTCGGCGATGTATTATATGAAGCTTGTGTTCACAACAGAGTCAGTTGTGGGATGATATTCCTCACTGTTGGGCTGCGATGGCATTCTAGGAACTCATAGCAGTATTAAAGTTACACAGGGCAGGCAGCAGCCAACCTCGCTGTAGAAGTGGAGTTCGAAACCTGGGTTGGATGTTTGGAGTGAGGCTTGCGATGATTTTTACCTGTTTCTTTTCAACAGAAGGCAGAGACTTGTCTTGCGCACTACCTCAGAACTGGTCAACCATTTCAGCTTATAAATGCAGACCATTGCAAGGGATTGTTTCCTGAGGACATGCCTGTTACATGGCATGTTATACTCCGTATGCTGAGAACATGATAGGATATCAACCACTTATGACTTTTGTAATTTCTTATCTTGTTTCTTCTTGACGAAAATTTGTTGATTTATCGAATTGTCGAGCATGACGTTCTCAAGAAGTTCAGTTGCTGAACTTTACGATGTTCTTCATGACGTCTTCATCAGGGAAAGCGAAGATGCTAGCTATACAAAGATGCTATACAAAGATGCTATACGAAGATGCTATACGAAGATGCTATACGAAGATGCTATACGAAGATGCTATATGAATTTATTTCTTGCAGGTCTATATGCCTCAGTTTTTGCCGGTGATGCCTACTTTGAACTGTGATAACATGGCCACTTACAGATATAACATAACATGTGAGACACTGTGGCATGACAGAAGTCATTAGATTCGAATCAATTTGTTGTAAATTTGGTTTTGTGACATAGGCTTCTTTGGTGAAAGCTATTTGTTCAGAAGTGCTTGCACGTGCAAGTATGCTACGGTTATACATGTAGGAGCTTTTTCAAAGGACTGTTTATGGTAAAGGAATGTTGGTCAGCTTCGTGAGATTGTACTCTACTCTTAGCTTTATTTGACAAACTTGTTGTTTGTTGGTTACAAGCCAAAAGTTCTAATGGCAGACTTAATTTATTATTTTTTTTCATTGTAGAAGCATGATGGGGACTAATACCTCTCTCAGATGCATGTATCTGTGCCTACATGTATGCGTACATAGAGGGATGTGTACATTTACATTGGAGTGCGCACGCATATGCATTCACTTATGCATTCACATATGCATGCATTGTATGGATTAGGTTTTTGGTGATGAATGGTTCATGAAACAGATCGATGTAGCTGTGCATAAGTGGTTGAATGGTAGGACGTCAGACTTTAATTTATGGTCTGGCTGGGATTCACTTCCCATTCTGTGATGAATCGCTAAGGACAGTTTTTCCAGTATTTGATATTTTCTATGTCAAAGAAAAGATCTTACGAACCCACAGACAACGACGCTGGTGTTGCAAGAGCGCAATGAAACATCGGGTTCGATCTTACCAATTGTTGATTCGTTTGTTGAATTGTTAGATTACTAGCGTAGTCGAAGTTGTTTGATATTCGCAGCCTAAGATATATCAATAACAAATATTTTTGATTGGTCTTGTATTCTGACTAGTTTTGTGGAACTTGTTGTTTTTTAGATGAGTTTCAGGTTACTTTTCATCACAGCTAGTTTTAGAAGATAATTAATTGAAATGCGTGAAGTACAATATGTTAATTATCAGTTAATTTGATTAAAGTTGAAGATTCAAAGTCTCATTTAAGAGAATTGCTACAAGTTGAAGTTCAACTTTTGTACGGTGTCGACCCATTTACGTGCTCCCAGCTTACGAGCCATTTCCCACAATGCATGGCGGTGTTAGGTTGCATAGCTCTGTTATTGGAGCATGCCGTATTGATTCAGCATGCTCCACAACTTGAGCTACAACCTAGTGTTAAATATTGGCTTTGGTATTATCGCTTTTTGTGTGCAGTCAAAAGGCAAAATTCTCCCTATGACTTTGCGTCAGCGAATTCATCGTGTTGTATTATGAAGTCGATCTGATTTTCAACGCTGTTTAACTTGTTACATGCTAAAGTCGTCTGGATAATTTCATTTTTGTGGATATTTTTCTGAACTGATAGTTTCGTATTCTTGGTAGCATGAACTGGTTTGTCGTTAGAACAACGCTGTTAATTTACTTAAATATCGGCAGCACTTTTGCTTCTTAGAACGAAGCATTTAAAGTGGCTGTTTGCTGTGTTGGGTTCAGTATTAGGTGGCCATCTTGGGTAATGCCCTCATTGAATGAGTGTCTATGTGGCTTATATGCTGACATTGACTTTGAATGGATGGCATGGTGTTGTATTCTTACCCTGGTGTAGGTGGCATGGTGGCGTATTCTAGCTCATTCGGGGTGTATGACATGTAGGTATAATGTATTCTAGCTTTAATGTGTCCTTGGTGGCATTTTGGATGATAGTTAATTACATGGCACAACGAATTGGCAAGTTGATGAAGCGGACAGATTCTGTCGATCTGTTTTTCACTTGCGTTACTGAACTGTTGCACTTGGGCGAGCAATCAAAAACAACAAATGCTAATAACCTCATTGTTTCGACTCAGAACAGTAGCAATAAAAGCGCGGTTTACATTAGGTGACAGGAAACTTGTTTCATACGTTAAACTTTGGATGACATTATGCAAAGATTCATTTATGCCGGTTGAATATAATTTTTAATACAATTTGTGTTTGTTTTGGTAGTTTATTAGTTCTTGCTTGGTTTGTGTACCGTTTGTTTGATTTCTGCTATTTGTGTCCTGGTCAGAAATTCTGGACCGTCTTGGGCATCACGGATAATCTGATTCCTGTGCTGCAAAGTCAACTTATATAATTATACTCACGTCTGCAGTTATTCATTATAATAACCCAGCAGCAGTAGAACTGAGATGCTGAACTCGATACATAAAGAAATTATTATTGTAATTATTATTATATTTATTGAAATCTTAAAACACTCTTTTTATCAGTACTGAAATATTTGAGTAAGTTTGCTCAAATTATATCTTAGAGTGGCACCACCACAATGTGGAAACTTAAAAGGAAATTATTATTCTAAGTATAGCCTGTATTTATTGAAATCCTAGACCAGGGGTGTCAAAGAGCAGGCCCGCGGGCCATTTCTGGCCCGCCGACGATTTTTTTCTGGCCCGCGGAGCCTTCCCTAAAGATTACAAAATTCGAGGACAAAAGTTCAAATTTTCATATTTTACAGTCAAATTTGTATATTTTACAGTCAGCGCCAAATACATGGAGGTTTTTTCATACTGATCAATGTCACTTTTGCTCAGACGCTCGGCTCTGTGTAGACTGCAGTGTATCTGTGGTTTCCAGTTGGTTGCCTGTTAACAAAATTATGAAAGTTACGAAACACTTATATTATTTAAAATGTTCTGGGAATTGGCTGACTAAGCCCGGAGTTCCCTCTCAGAACACTATCCAATTTTGCTCAGGAGCTTCGACACCTTGGCCCGCCACTTGTTGGAAGATGTTCACACTGGCCCGCCACTTGTTGGAAGATGTTCACACTGGCCCGCCACTAAAAAAGGTTTTACACCCCTGTCCTAGACCATTCCTATCAGCACTGAATAAGTACAGCTATTTTGTTAAGATGACAGCTGAAAATGCTACCATTGCAATGTGGAAACTCAGAAAGTTTCCCTCTCCCCATTCCCTCCCATCTCGGAGCTAGATTGTCTACACCCGCCTCCCAGGAGGGGGACTAGATTAAACACTGTCCGACAAGTCGGCGACAACCTATAGGTGACCTTCACTTCACTGACCTAGACCACGGACGTCTAGATAACCTTGAAGTATCCGTCACATACAGGCTATGCATGTAGATCCTACCTACAGCAGACGATGATCAAGATCATGGCGAGATTCGTGATATAAACGGACATTGTTGTCTTTTGTGCTGCGATGCTTGAAAGAATAAGTTATAATTATAACATAACTTGATAAATAACCTTATTCCAATTATTAATTTTAAATTTGTTTTTCTTGGTCTTTCAGCGTAAGATGAAAGGCTAAGAAATCCAGGTGTACCGTACGCACTTGCACTTGCGTTCGCCAGGAGGCTACTAGTCTAGGTGTTTGCTTGTTGCTCGTTGAGGCCAATGAAGAGGGAATTCTCATTTTGCAAGGTTTAGGCATGGCAGGTAACCAGGTTGGTGTGATCCAGGCTGATATCTTGGTGAATGAGTGATAGTATTTAGTGCATCTGGAATGGGAGTGAGGAGAGTATAGTAGGCTCTAAGGATGTGAACAGTTGTGTACGCATGACTAGGTCTACCATCAGGGTAGATGTGTTGATCAACATGATGAAATCATTTTGTGGAGTGGGAATTAAGCTGTTAAGAATGACAGGGCTATTTTAAAGGAATTTTTAGAACTGCACAACCCCTTCTTTCCTTTCCCATCCTCCATGGTAAATTGCTTCCAATCATAGGAAATGACCTTTTTGCTAGTTTTAACTGTACAGAAGTGCTTCTACAACTGCACAAATCCATTTAGAACTGCCCATTTTGTGTAGCCTACATCTGCACCTTAAAAAAGCCCTGAACAATGAACTGCATGAGTGGGGACCGAGAGCTCAGCCTCGATTCAGGTGCGTGCGTGTGCGTGTGTGTGTGTGTGTGTGTGTGTGTGCGTGCGTGCGTGTGCAGATTAGATGAATTAGCAGTAGGCCTAACATCAATCCACACAAAGAACCTTGGCCTAACATTGACAATTTAAGAACTTGAATAGAAGTGCTCGTTTATCCGCGGGTATCAGTTGGCTAGTATTTTGTTTGTATTGTTTGCATGTGCACTTGTTATAGCGCCCCTTCAAGCTCTCTCCACTCGGAGACGCTCCCGACTGCAGAGCGGACACTGCAGCGGAGTTTCACGCCGAAGCGCTGAGCAATTAACCATGTACTAACTATGTACATGTAGGCTAGGCCTACTAACTATAATTATGTACTAACTATTTTGACCATAAGCTTTAAGCAGCCTACTGTTAATTTTGCTATTGTAAACCTACAGCGTTCTGTCTGTTGTTTATTGAATTAAACGAATATACATAATTGCGAGTGAAGGACTTGCCCAGGGTCCCTACGCGGCGACGTGAGGTGGATTCGAACCTCGAACCTTCCGGCTTCAAGGCAACGCCACCACCATTACACCACCGCGAGTAAGAGTAGGGCAATGGCCTTAATTAGCAATGCACGTGTTTATTTCTATTTAAAACGGTTTTTAATTGAAGATGACCGTAGGCTACTTCAAAGCACCGCACGATATCATATCACTGGTCTGGTTCCAAGTGATTTTAGGGTTTTGCGATAGTCTATTAATTCTAGTGACTAATATGCACTGTTCTCAGCCCACGTTAGCTACATCAATCGGTAAGAGAGCTGGCGGCCGCGCGTCTGTGAAAGAGAGCGTGCGGGCCGCGGTTCGAATCCCGAAGGTAGCTATTTCAGAGATTCAAAATCTCGGGCTAGCACGGTCCGTCCACAGGGACCTAAATGACGTGGCGTTCATTCAAGCGGGCGAGCGGTGGTGAAGGATCTCACCCTCAGGGTCGAGGCCATAAGACAGCCGCTGCATAAAAATCCGATTACATTTACATTTCTGTCAAACCGAAGATCTAGTCTATGGTTCAAATTTCGACTAAGGAAGAGATCTGTTTCAAGGTTTTCGCTCCATTTGTTTTCCTTATCAAACTCGGCCATCTTGCCATTATACATGCACTGTCTGATGAATGGGAAGATAGAAAGACGACGAAGAGAACTAACCATCCGCCTTCTTATATGAAATCACCAACACCCTCGGACTCATGGCTGCATGCCTCTCAGAATAGCTTTAGCTATAGGGCGACTATCTGAGTCGCACCATTGACTACTAGGACCAATTTATGAATGGATTGTTGACCAATATAAGTATATACATACATATACATACATACATACATACATACATACATACATACATACATACATACATACATACATACATACATACATACATATGCCGCCTACATACATACATACATACATACATACATACATACATGCATGCATGCATACATACATACATACATACATACATACATACATAAATACATACATACATACATACATACATACATACATACATATGCCGCCTACATACATACATACATACATACATACATACATACATACATGCATGCATGCATACATACATACATACATACATACATACATACATGCATACATACATAGGCCTACATACATACATACATAGGCTACATACATACATACATACATACATACATACATACATACATACATACATACATACATACATACATACATACAATATCATGCATACATAGTGCATAAATTCAGGCTATATATATAGTGCCCGGTATGTGATGCATATTCCATCTGATCATATGGCAATAGTATGCTATAGATATGTTGGTCAGTCTCCTGCATCATGCTGCATGTGCTTCTGGCGATGGTGTCTCCTCCGACGGCATTGCCCATCACCACTGCACGTCAGAAGAGCATCAATCTGGCTCTGATGGGCTTCTGCTGCAGCAGCAGCAGCAGCTGTATATACAACCGTTGATTGTGGGCTGAAACTGGCGGGGGGTCGAGCTGTCGGCGAGGAGGGAGGACTTCTCCTACTGCTTTTCTTCCTCCTCTTCCTCGTCCTCTTCTTCCTTGTTTTCATCCTCGTCCTCCTCTTCCTCGTTCTCCTTTTTGTCTTTCTATTCCTCGCCCTCCTGCTCTTCCTCTCTTGCTCCTACTCTTCCTCCTACTCCTCTCCTCCTCCTCCTCCTCCTCTTCCTCCTCTTCTCCTCCTCGTCTTCCTCCTTCTCAGAGCGTTATGATGGTTACAACACTGAAAGTCTATATGTCAGAAGCGCAGCTTAACGGACGCTGATGGAAAATATTAAATCATTGCGCTATAAAACCCAACGACGATGTACGCTACGTACATTTACATTTACGTTCCTGTGCGTGCGCCGAGTATAAACCCAGCTCCACTACTTTCACACGATGGCAGGCAGTCAGGCCAGTCTGCAGACAGACCGAGAGATATTGAAGGCAGACAGACAGACAGACACAACCAGTAGACAGACAGATAGGCAGACAAAGAGACAAGCATTAAACAGACAAAGAGACTAGCAGACAGACTAACAGAGAGACTAACAGACCGTTAATACTAGTGTAATGGCGACCTTAATTGGTCGATTATAGGCCTATCGTGTTATCTTAATCTCAACGCAATAATAACAATTGCATAACATTGGCGTTGATTCGTTGCCTCTCGTGCCACTCTCACGCCTTCTACCAACCGACGCTGAAAGAGTCGATCACTATTATCTTGAAACGTTTCATGCTGATCCTCGACATCAGCCTTTCCTAATCCTGCTGCTGCTGTTGCTGCTGCTGCTGCTGCTGCTGCTGATGTTGCTGATGCAATGGCTAATCGTCCTACACGAGATGAGTGACTTCTGGCCGCGAGTGACATAAATCTTGTTAAGATTAATTATTCAAGTAGCCAACAGACTACAGAGTAAGCCAGGTTTTTTAACGTGCAGTTGTACACAGAATATGCAGTTCTAAATCGATTTGTGCAGTTGTAGATCAAGCACTTCTGTACAGTTAAAACTAGCGAAAGAGGTCATTTCCCTCCGATTGGAAGTAGTTTACCATGGATGATGGGAAATGAAAGAAGGGGTTTTGCAGTTCTAAAAATTCCTTTAAAACAGCCCTGGAGTAAGCAATTGGTGTGATCTTTCAGTCAGTCCTTCTTAATCAGTCAATTAGTCAATCGGTCAGTATATTATAGATAAGTCATTAGCCTAAGTCAGTTATGCATTCATTCATTCATTCATTCATTCATTCATTCTTTTAGTCAGACAGCCAGTCACTGTGTGCTGGTGACTAACACGGAGAATGCCGGAGGTAATAATAACAAATTGATAGAATTTAAAAACCAGGGCTGGTATGCACATGACACAGCATAAGGTAATCACGTATAGTGCCTAAACGCGACTTAGCAATTCCCGATATAGCCATTGGAATGTATCCGTATGCACGAGACAAAATATATAGCGAAGAGAATAACTAATCTATACATTCCTTGCATCCGACGATGCATGACGCTTGCTCTTCCCCCAATTCAATAGGTTATAGCTGAGCGCGCATGCGTGAAAGATATTTATATGCGGTCGTTGCCAGCGTGGGGTAAACAGATTCAGACCTAAAGACGGGCCATAGGGAAACGTCGACGGCTGCCTATTGTTCGCGCTGTCCAGCTAACGTCGGCCGTCTATTGTTCACAATGGGAGTAGCCGGCGTACTCCTACCTCGAAGTTGGAATAACGTTATACCTAGTTTAATTCGCTAATCTCAAGCCGTGCATACGGAAATAACCCAGTATTCCCGTATAGGCCAGATTTAAGCCAAATATACGAGTTGTGCCCTCATGTGCATACGGGCCCCAGGTCGTAGCCTACATCTTCAATGCTCAAGCATTAATTCTGTTGAGTCCAATTTCAATGACCTCCCAAAGACTGGAGTCGGTTGCCTCAGCGGAAGTGCGTCATCGCCTGATCGCCAATTCCACTGACCGGATGTGACGTTTATCGCGTTAATCGAAATGTGACTCTCGTCGCCTTCGATGCAATTCGCTCTCAATCTTATACCGAACGGTTAGCCTAGGTCGGCAGACCAAACAATGTACGAAGGGCGGATACAGAAATTTTCGAAGGGGGGGGGCAAAATTGTCGGTCTTTGGACTAACCCCGAGCTGTCTACAGCGCCCGAAAGTCGCGGGAATGACTGTGATCATCGTCAGGCGCTTAGTCAAAGCAAAATCAATAGGCGAGGCGGCGCTGAAATCGGTTCCATGCCCAATCCTATTCGAGATCCATTATCTGAGCCATCGGAGCGTGAACGAGGATGCTATAGTGCTATAGTCAGAGCAGATTCAGTCTAAACATCCGGTGTTGTTGTAATTGTTTTTGTTGTTGTTGATGATGTTGCTGCTGCTGTTGTTGTTGTTGTTGCTGTGCGTTCTTTTATGTTTTCACATTTAAGCAATTTTGATCCAAGCCTAGTTTCTGAAGCATGTTATATTTTATGTGTTTTCGTGATTTATCTTTTTCCTTTAAAATAATATTGTCGACTAAAATATCACTATAGTTACAGCCTGTCTGATTTTGTTGGTACTTTATGAATTTTATGATAGTTTATGTTTATAACATTTCATGCTTCAAGGCATTTCCTGTTTCATGGCATTTCACGCTTCGCAGCATTTCATGCTTCGTGGCATTTCATGTTTCATGACATTTCATACTTCACGGCATTTCATGTCTGACAACATTTTCATGTTTCATGACATTCAGTGTTTATTCGTTAAGCGAAAGACGAGTATCGGTGATAAGATTCGTGCGATGGTCGCAGGTTGTAGATATGAAAAAACCTTGCAAGATACATCACCTAGGCTACATACTGTACGTACAAGCTTGCATGCACTTACAATACATAAATACATACATACATACATACATACATACATACATACATACATACATACATACATACATACATACATACATACATACATACATACACACATACATACATACATACATACATACATACATACATGCATACATACATACATATACATACATACGTACATACGTACGTACGTACATGTACGTACGTACAATCGTACATACATAGGCCTACATACATACATACATACATACATACATACATACATACATACATACATACATACATACATACATACATACATACATACAGACAGACATACAGACATGTTCCCGAGTCCATGCAGAAATTAATTTTCGCTAGCCTTACTCTCTCTCTGACTATAAGACACATTTACTGTGCTCTATGACTAGACAGCGTATGCGCACGTTATGATGACTATGCTCTTTTCTTCCGAATGCAACTTGATTATGTCTCTATACAGTATACACAAAGCTATGCAGTACTAGATTATGTGCGGCTGACAGCTACAGCCTATCTGTGTGAAATGGAAGTCACTACGGAGGCTTTTAATGATCATGTACGGCTGGCAGTAGACCGCAATTTTCGTACTCTGATATGATTTGGGACAGTGTTGTGTCGACGAGGGACCGATGCGCCTGCAGTGAATAGAGCCGCGTCTGATTACGATGCGACGCCGACCGTTAATTGAATTTCCCGGATTCGCTGAAGAAGTATACGGCAGATATATCGCCGGTCACGTGTGTGTGTGACTGTATGTATGTGTGTATGTGTGTGTGTGTGTGTGTGTGTGTGACTGTGTGTATGTATGTGTGACTGTGTGTGTATGTGTGCATGTGTGTATGTGTGTGTGCGTATGTGTGTGTGCTTGTGTATGTATGTATGTGTGTGTGTGTGTTTGCGCGTGTCTGTGTATGTATGTGTGTATATGCATGTTTGTGTGTGTGCGCGTGTATGTGTGTGTGTGTGTGTGTGTGCGCGCGTTGGTGTGAATTTATGCGACGCCGTGTCTCCCTCGATCGAACCGATTCATGATCGTTTTGACTGTTGAAGCGGGGAGGATGGTCTTTTAAGGACCAGCCGCGAAATTAAGTCTTGCCGCTTAACGACCGACGACGACGACGACGACGACGTCATCTCTCAAGTCTCGTCTGCTGCAGCTGATGACGTAGATCGTCTGCTGGCGACGAATCGAATTTTCTCATTTAAGACGTCTGTAGTCAGCTGCTGTGCCTCGGGGACTGTCTATGCTTCTATGCCGATCAAGGCAGATGAATGTGATTCTTAAAGCAAAGCAAATGCTGATGCCAAACCGGGCAAATGCGTTTCTTAAAGACGTCTAGCGAAGCAAATGTTTATGTCAAGGCTGACGAATGCATATCTTAAAGTCAAGCAGATGTTTATGCCAAGCCGGTCGAATGCGTTTCTTAAAGTCAAGCAAATGTTCAGGCCTATGTCAAGCGACTCAAGCCTGATGAATGTTTAGGCCAAGCCTGAAGAATGTAAAGCAAACGTCTCTGCCATCTTAGTATGACCTCAGATATAGTTTAAATTATTATTATTAGCTCACATTTTTTAGGGGATTTTGTTAGTTTTGTAAGCCTAAGTTATTTTGCCACGTTTTAGATTTTATTTGGTTTTAGTCAATAGAAATTTAAACTTCTCTTTGATAATTATTTTCAATTAATTCAGTTTTGGTTTTAGTTCCAGTTTTCAGTCATTCGTTCACTGACTGAGCTAGTGTTGTTTTAATATTGCCCCAATTTTAGTTTTAGTTTTAGTTTTGATTGTTAGTCTTAATTTTAGTTTTAGTTTTAGTTTTAATTGTTGCTGAATATTAGTTTTAGTTTTCGTTTTAGTTTTAATGGATCAATTTTAGTTTTAGTTTTAGTTTTCGTATGCCAATTTTAGTTTTAGTTTTAGTTTTCGTATGCCAATATTAGTTTTAGTTTTAATAATCTGGGGCTACACAAGTGCACACTCGTTATCAGTGAATACCGTTTCGTTCCTTGAATAAACTATATTGATACAAATCAATACGAAGATGTGCTGAACATAAAACGTGATCATTATGTGAAATGTCATTTGCTGCCCAATTGATAAATAAAATACCTCAGCATTACAGTTCATAACTTTTTTGGAATTAATACAAAATTTTATGACAACGATATATGCAGTTGCTCACCACAGGAGGGTCAAAATTGCGTATCAACCCTGATCGTACATGTAAATAATTATAGTGTCCCTCGGTGATATTTTAGTTTATATTAATTCTACTTCTATAGTTCTTATCCACTTCTGTTGACGTGATTTTACTTCCACTTCTAGTTCTCAAATAATATCACTTCTGGTTCTTATTCACTTCTGCCTGAAGCAATTCTACACAACTAAATAAAGGTCACAGGCAAAGCATTTCAATGAGAATATTTTATGATTGTAAACTCTAAGACTTACTCTTACCTCGGATCAAACAAAGTGGTCCGTTTCCTTGTTTGGCCTCAAAATATATTGCTACAGAAATTCTCCTAGACTAATAAATTTCACCCTGGATATATATCATATATCAGATCCTGGCCAGGGACTTCTCTTGGTTTCTCTCTCGAAGGGCAATCATATCGGCTGAGTAGGCTCTTATCTACACCAGAGACGACTATACTTTTCATAGCCAGCCACAGCAAGACAGAGTCTTCCTTGCCAGCGGTCAGCCTTTGTTCACTCTCACGTGCCTCACCATTGTTTCTCCCTATTCACTGGCCAATCATATCTTACCTAACTCCACTGGTCACTCTGCCTGTCGGCCCTGCAAGGCTTCCTCAGACAATCACTGTCCTGCATTACTCTGATTTGCATATTAATAGCCCCTAATCCTCAAACCGGTTTGGACAGGTTTAGAGCCATAATTATGACCCCGGGTATACAGGTAAAACGACCCACTTGTGAGTAATCTCCTTCCTCACAATACTAAAATACGCCATTTGCACAATACACACAAATAAGGAAAGTAAGGTGAAATTACGAGCAAATTATTTAGTTTTCGTTTGGCCATATATCGTTTTAGTTTTCGTTTGATCAATTTTCGTTTACTTTTAGTTTTGATTGCTGCATATTTCGTTTTAGTTTTAGTTTTCGTTGTCAGCGTGTTTTAGTTTTAGTTTTCGTTTTCGTTAACGAAAACGTTTCATTTTCGTTAATTACCCTTTTCGTTTTCGTTAACGAAAACAACACTAACAGTCTGACTCTTTGCCACGTATACAGCGCACTGCAGTTAGACAATAGCAACAGTTTGAACAGTTATTCTTAATGTATACATGTACGACAACATGGTGAGTGCAATGTAGGCCCGACATGTATTATATACAGGGTGGCTCAAAAAAAAACGTACCACCGGGGAAAATGCGATATCTTCGCAGCCGATTGGGGTTTTTCTGCGAAAATTTCACAATTTGAAGGGGAATGAATATACAACAATCCCTGAAAGTTTCATTTGAAACTTTTCATGTTTGCAAAAGTTACAGCTGTTCAAACTTAAAATTTCGTTTTTTCAATTATCCGGAGAATCATGCTCCAATACAAGTGATTTCATTAGGATGTTTGGCAAATTACAACACACACACATTGATGATGATGTCATACGACCTCACTATGAGCTGTAAAGAAGCTGTTTATGAAGCAATCTGCTGGTATTTGGTGATATTTTATAGATTAAGGTCTCAATTGGTGAACCCAAACAATGAACGTCATGGGCAAAGTTTCTGCAAAAGATAAAATGGGAACTCGGACTTTGCATGAACAGAGACTGAGACATCGCGTGATCATAGCAAAATACCCAGTGAAAAGTGGAGCCTGAGCACATTGAAGACTATCTGCAAACGGGTTTATGTAACGAAGATCAGATGTCGGAAGAGAGGCAGGAAGTGGTCGCTTGATCTGACGGAAAAAGCGCGATTTTCACGAAATTCGCTTGGTAATCGAAAGGTCAAGTTTGCAAAGCAAATCGTGGTTTCGGCATCAGATATGCCGGCGTGTGTTGCGGCTGCAAGAAAAGACTGCAATTAATCCCATTCAGTAGGTTAGATGTCAAACTCATCATTGAACTCGCTTACCCAGACTCATTGAAGACCAGGTATGCTCTAACATCTGGTTTTATTATGCAGCAGGACAGTGCGCCTGCTTGCTCGCACGGCAAGGTTGATTATGATGGCGCTACCTTATTGACATCAACTGAAGTAAATGCATTGGCAAAGATGATTTACAAACTCGCCAGACCTTAACCCTCTTGTTTATCACGTCTGGGGAGCTATGCTGGAACGCTGCAAGACATTTAATCCCAAGTTGGAGAACATTGGCCAGCTGAAGCAAGTCTTGCTGCTAATGTGGGGTCAGTTGCCGCAGGACCCGACCAACAAGGCCATACTAAGCTTCACAAAAAGAATTTGAGCTTGTGTTAAGGCAGAGAGTGGACACTCTCATTATACCTTACAATAAACTGCAAAACCGAATGCTGAGGTCGTAGGGAAAAGTGATATCATATGACATGGAAATCTACAAGTGACGTAAATTTTCCGCGGATATTTGAAAAAACGAAATTTTAAGTTTGAACAGCTGTAACTTTTGCAAACATGAAAAGTTTCAAATGAAACTTTCAGGGATTGTTGGAAATTCATTCTCCTACAAATTGGGATATTTTCGCAGAAAAAGTTCAATCGGCGGCGAAGATATCGCATTTTCCCCGGTGGTACGTTTTTTTTTGAGCCACCCTGTATAATTATGTATATATATATATATGATAATTATAATAATGGCCTTTTACTGATTAATGTGGAAAACATTTCTGGCTGAGTTTTGTTAAGTCCTAATAAAATTCCAAAAAGCAGAAGACAACCAAATGAACTTCCGAATAAACAATTCCGAAAGGATGTCATGTGATTTTCCGATTTCCACGGATTTCGCTCTTTGTTCACAGTCAGTGGACATCCTGGGCTCTTGGTTTACGTTGAGTATTTTCGTTTCCGTTTTTGTTACAATTTCTTCGTTATTATTAGTTTCGACTAAAGCTAGCCCAGTGCTGACCCCCACTTCCAAATATGTCGCTAAAGCCCCGGCCCCTCAGTCACTCGGCCCCCGTGATCGACGCCTCGATCCACCCTTCAAGTTGAAGTTGTTATGAGTATAGGCCTACCTGGACATTAATTTTTATGAGAGAGATTAGACACGAGAGCATAATAAACGTTTGGTTAATTCCTCTTTCTATCTTCAGCTGCAGCGCATTCCTTTGAGTCTGGGTGAAGTGCTTCCGAATGTCTTTCAATCGGATGGGAATATGAATCTGGAACAGGAAGCGAGGTATTCAGCTCTCGATTGTAGAACATACATCTTTGAGCATCACTGTTGGTCTATACATAATTACATATATATGCATCTCTGCCGACGAATATCTATTTGATTCAAGAATACAATCATACACATCACTCAGCGAGATATACACGCGCATTTTCTAAGTACTTCGCAAATTATGTTTCATGGCACTTGGTTATTCTTAATGATTACGATATATATATATATATATATATATACCTATCTAAGTGCCATGAAGCATATATATACCCATATATTACATACATAAATATAAACATACAATACATACATGCATACATACATGCATACCTGCATATTTACATACATACATACATGCATACATACATGCATACCTGCATATTTACATACATACATACATACATACATACATACATACATACATACATACATACATACATACATACATACATACATACATACATACATACATACATACATACATACATACATACATACATACATACATACATACATACATACATACATACATACATACATACATACATACATACATACATACATACATACATACATACATACATACATACATACATACATACATACATACATACACACATACTGTAGCGATATCCTTGGTCCCACCCATACGTTCTTACCCTGCTATATATATTGTTGAATGTTAATTACACATGTTAAGTTAGGGAGAGGCCCTATAGTTAATGATTAGTTAATAATTTGATTGAGAACTTTCACATTGCTCTGTTTAATTAATTGGCCAGTGCTATAACCAGTACTTAGGGGCAAAATATATATTAAACAGGGGCAAACATAGCGGAGTACAGCAACGTTCAGCCACGGCGTCAGCCAATGGGAAACGAATAAAAAGTTCGGCTGCTGCGCATGGGCGTTGAGCATGGAGAGGCTGGGGAGGATGAACGTAATGGCCGATGTTTGAACGGTCGCAAGTTGTTGGTAATTGTTGTCGGATATTATCGTGTGGTTTCCGTGACATTCGGGACGATTGAAAGACGGAGTAACGAACGTTTAGTGTCCTAAAGTGTGGACTATATTGAAGGTCGAAGAGCGTAACGAACGATCGGTACAGCGCTTTACTTACCGGTAAAAGCGTGTATGCGTTGCAGTTTACAGCGTATACCTTAGATCTAGGCCTACAAGGTTACTTCTCATGACATTGCGAAGTGATAAATAATCAACAAAGGTTACTTCGAACTGTAAATGAAAGTCGCAATAGTTGGTAAATTCAATACGGAACAGGAACTGTTCAAATCCTAAACAGGGACCGCAAAGAAATTCGAAATTTGAGAAGAAAAGTCCGACAATGAACCGCAACAGAGAAATGAAGACTACAGCCTGGACATCAGCCATTGTTGAGAATACGATGAAGACTGGCCGGTGGTGAGCAACTACAAGAGCTAAAGAATTCAACGCGGGAGGGTAGATATTAAAGTTATATCCCTTAAAATTACTTTAATCAGTACTGGTTAAGTAAGGCTATTTAACAGAAGATTGTGTTAAATCAGACATTATCCCAAACCCTTAGAGCAAGGATTTGTGTGCTGTACATGTTGACATATATTAATATTCATATGCTAATATTATTTTTATATTAAACCCTTGACTTGTTGATTTGATGACATATAGGGCAATAACCCACATTACAGCGAATAGGAATGATGATGATGCTGTCCATCCTCATTTCTGAGGGTCGGAGACCAGAGACAACGACAGCAGCTTCCTCCATTCCTCTCTGTCCTGCGCCCGTCTGACACAGTCCACAGGTGGTAATCCGGTCCAGTCATCCAAATGAGTAACTTGATCTCAGCTCTGAGATCTGGAATATAATACCACCCAAACTATTGAGCTGTAGTGTGGCCATATCGTTCCGTTACACATACATACATACATACATACATACATACTGTAGCGGACCTGCCTGGGCGCTAATTTTTTGTAAAATTGCTCCTCTACGTTTCCTTGTATGTTGTCTGTGTTCCCTTTATGTTCTTTTGATGTTCCCTCGTGTTCCTTATGTTCCCTATGTTCTGTCATGTTCCCTGTGTTCCCTTGATGTTCCCTTATGTTCCTTGATGTTCTGTTATGTTCTCTGTGTTCCCTTGTGTTCTATATGTTCCCTTATGTTCCCTATGTTCCTTTTATGTTCTGTTATGTTCCCTATGTTCCCTTGATGTTCCCTATGTTCTGTTATGTTCCCTTGATGTTCCTTCGTGTTCCCTGATGTTCTGTATGTTCCCTTTATGTTCCTATGTTCCCTTGATGTTCCCTATGTTCCTTATGTTCCCTTGATGTTCCTTATGTTCCTTATGTTCCTGATGTTTCCTCGATGTTCCTTATGTTCCTGATGTTCCCGTATGTTCCTTATGTTCCTTTGATGTTCCCTCATGTTCCCTCGTGTTCTATATGTTCCCTTATGTTCCCTATGTTCCTTTTATGTTCTGTTATGTTCCCTATGTTCCCTTGATGTTCTGTATGTTCCTTGATGTTCCGTTATGTTCCCTCATGTTCTGTTATGTTCCCTGATGTTCTGTTATGTTCCTTGATGTTCCCTATGTTCCCTCGTGTTCCCTATGTTCCCTCTGTTCTGTATGTTCCTTGATGTTCCCTATGTTCCTTTGATGTTCCCTCATGTTCCCTCATGTTCCGTATGTTCCCTATGTTCTGTATGTTCCTTGATGTTCCCTATGTTCCCTTGATGTTCCCTCGTGTTCTGTATGTTCCCTCGTGTTCCCTATGTTCCCTATGTTCCCTTTGTTCCCTCGTGTTCCTTATGTTCCTTATGTTCCTTTTATGTTCTGTGATGTTCCCTTGATGTTCTGTTATGTTCCTTGATGTTCTATATGTTCCCTTATGTTCCCTATGTTCCTTTTATGTTCTGTTATGTTCCTATGTTCCCTCGTGTTCCCTATGTTCCATGATGTTCCCGCGTGTTCCTTTGATGTTCCTCGATGTTCCCTATGTTCCCTCATGTTCTGTATGTTCCTTATGTTCCTTATGTTCCCTTGATGTTCCGTTATGTTCCCTCATGTTCCCTTGTGTTCCCTCATGTTCCCTTGTGTTCCCTATGTTCCTTATGTTCCCTTGATGTTCCTTATGTTCCCTATGTTCCCTTGATGTTCCCTCGTGTTTCCTATGTTCCCTCGTGTTCCCTATGTTCCCTTTGTTCCCGCGTGTTCCCTATGTTCCCCTCCGAGCCTGGTCGGCTATAAAAGGAGCCGGCAGTCAACAGTCGACGGTCAGTGGGGTGCAGTCGACAGAGAGAGTAAAGTGCAGTCGGTCGGTCAGTCAACAGTCGACAGTGCAGTCAGTCAGTGCCGGAGTCAGTAAGTGAAGCGACGGTCAGTCAAGCGTCAGTCGTCACGTCTGTCAGTCGAACGTCGACCAGTCAGTGAGCCGCAAGAACAGTCACGTCGCAAGAACAGTCACGTCGGCGGCTCAGTCAGCGGACTCCCTCGATCACCGTCGGTCAGCGGGCTCAGACACCGTCCGCTCAGTCACTCGGCGAACTGTAGTCAGTCAGTTATCGTGAAGAACATTGTCGTCGCTCCGACTTGCGGAACTGTATTGCGAAGGACACTTCAGTTGACGTTTGGTTGCGGTATGAAGTAAATTCGATAAGCGGACATTGTGTGCAGAAAACAGTGAAAGGACTTGCAGAACTGTATTGCGGCGGACACTTTGACACTCGGTTGCGGTTCGAAGTAAGGTGTTTCAGACTGCGGAATTCGACAAGTGAAAGTTACGGTCAGAACAGTGAAACATTGCGTTGAACTTGTCTGAAGGATTATTTCAGTTTACTTCGTAATAAAGTTGTTCATCTTCTTCAAGTCTCCTAATAGACTATTAGGAGCCGTACCCTGCCTTACCACTAGAGAGAGAGAACGGTCCGGGGGCAACGTCATCCTGGTGCCAAGTTCGAACCCCCGGGTCCGCCACAATACATACATACATACATACATACATACATACATACATACATACAAACATACATACATACATACATACATACATACATACATACATACATACATACATACATACATACATACATACATACATACATACATACATACATACATACATACATACATACATACATACATACATACATACATACATACATACATACATACATACATACATACATACATACATACATACATACATACATACATACATACATACATACATATACATATGTGGCGTCCGACCCTCAGCAGACAACGCCTGCGCCGCTTCCCTCTTGCCGTCGGCCGCAAGCGCCTCTGTATGACCGGGTCGGTCTTTCTCGGTGGCCCCTGCACCATCAAGAGTCTCTGACTGCCCAAGACCCGAGAGACCCGCGCTCTTACCAGGATTGCCTGGATCTCCCGAGTCGCTGTCGGCGGCGTGCGCGCCGTTATCACTTTCACTGACGGTCGAAGAAGAACCTGATACCGACGCCTGCGACCGGGTGTGCAGCGCCGTATCGTCGGATCCGCTCTCTGCCGAGTCCGCGGTCGCCGAGTAGGCGACGTCCTGAGATGGAGGATGGCCGACTCCCAACACAGGGTCCGTTGTCCCACCGGCAGAGCGGCCTCGCCGTGCGCCACCAGTCGCGCCTTCGGTCCTTGTCTTCTTGCCCGTTGCGTCTTTACTCTTGCGCACCATGCTGCACTTGGCGGCCACCGATCCCTCGCCACCAACGGGGACTACTGAGCGCATTCCTTTACCCAGCATACAAAGTGACTGGAACCATGACCATTCCAACGGCCCGAGGCCGAGGATGCGCCACGACCGTGTGCCCATCACGGTAGCAATGAATTTCACGGAGAGACGGCTCACGCTGCTCACACACCGCCGGGCCGAGTCAAGCTGAAGCCCGGGGAGCGATAGAGACCGGCAGCGGCCGAAACTCCCAACTCCACACACGTAGCCTGTCAACGGAACACGCGCCGCCGCCGTGTACAAATTACGCGGCGCGCTTCCCGAGTGCTCGCCTCACCCGTCCACCAGCCAACGGCAACAGCCGCCTTCACCGAGACCTGTCTTCTCGGACGCTCGGAAGAGCGTCGTAGTGGATGCTGGTCTGTTTCGCGAAAACAGAGGAAAAAATAAAAGACCTGGCGGTCTTGGGGAACAGGTATCGGGTAGCCCCGTCTCCAACGAGACTTATTAATTTCCGTGTATTATACTGGCGCCGTTCGCCCTTAACTCAACAGTTACGGACCTCAGGTAAAAACCCTCGATAACACATGGTCTTTACTCTCAGAATTTACTCTGCTTCCCACGCTCCTAGTTTGCTAAGGCCACAAACTATCTTCTACCCGAGGGGAGCGACAACTCTCTACTGGGTCTAGGGCAATTACCCCCTGGACAATTACCCCCCGGACAATTACCCCCGACAATTACCCCCTGGACAATTACCCCCCAGGACAATTACCCCCCGGACAACTACCCCCACATACATACAAACGTGCATACAAACTAACCTACATACGTATACATGCATGTAGACATACATACATGCATGTATGCATATATACACATGCAGAAGTGACGATGACAGACTGCTTTATAACCGACGCACCTGAAATTTCATGTCCATAATTTATAGTCGTTGGCAGCCTTGATTTCGGACAACCGCCAACATAACAGTCGCCCTCCCAAGAGGCAGATTTGTCCAGACACCTCGCCGTTAAAGCAGCGGTAGACAGATACAATGTCATGTATACGTCTAAACCCAATGAAAACAGAGACACTCATGTATTGCGGGTACAACTGTCTGGCCAACACTATCTCAGGTAGTCTAGCCTGTACACTATAAATTATAGAATAGATCACTGGTCATGTTGATATGCCAATCCGCTGTCAATAACTGTGAAAAACATTCATACATACAAAGTCATATATATACATATACACATTGTCATACATACAATACATGTATACATGCATA
>OX457036.1:81354004-81444004 GCA_949752735.1 Lumbricus terrestris
ATTTTCGTTTGTATTCTTTGTCTGCACATCTCACTGCAGTGTCAAACAATTGTCAGACAACCAGTGGTGTAGTGGGGCGGGGACGCGGGGGGACGCCGTCCCCCCACTTTTTGCAAAATTCTTGCAAGATTGCACTTTTTGCTACAGTTTCTACTTCAATTTTCCAGGCGTCCTCCCACTTCAATTTCCAGGCGTCCCCCACTTCATTTTTTAGGACTACACCACTGCAGACAACACTGCTGGATTCCAGTTTCCCTTATAGGCCTACCGTTTTTCCACTGTGGCAATTTCCTGGTGTTCATCGCTAGATTTGTGAGGAACTTGGGAAGAAGTTCAAGTGGAAATGCAAGATGTGAATCTTAAGTGACATGTTGCATTTTATGTCAGTATACTGTAAGAATTTGTTGCCAATTTTATTGTAATTTGGAGTTCCATAGTTACCAAGAAAATTCTCCACAACATCCTTCAGTGCTTCTAGGTCATTGTCTCTGGTCCCTTCCACAGATGTTTAAACTGCTTGTCATTGATGATGTGTCTGATCTGTGGACCCACAAAAATGCCTTCCTTGATCTTGGCATCACTCATTCTTGGGAATTTCTGTTGCAGATAAAGAAAATCTTCAGCATCCTTGTGCACGCATGGCTTTTTTTAAATGTATCAGTTCCAGCTTTAAGTGAAGAGAATGCAGAAATATTTGTTGGACCGATTTATGTCCATTACTTGGTGACAGCAAACTCCAGTCTTGAACCCAGTTGTTCTGCTTTCGCTTTCGACAAACCTAAGTATCTAAAAGGTCGGTCAATTCCGACTATGTGAATGAGATGAGGCGCGCCAGACATAGGCCTACCTACTTCAAATCCGTATCACTGTCATCTATATACTCGTTCCTGGCTAGATCAATGCAGCAGCATCTTCATCTTCGTCGTCTAAACTCCATTTCTCTGGCGGCTTTGCTATATGAAGACTTTCATTTTGTGGCGCTGGTATCATTGTCGAAAGAAGATATGGACATTCAATTTCGTTTCCTATTCTAGCCCGAGAAACCAGAAACATAAGTGAGACAAACTGAGCAGCCCGTCACAGTCATGATCTGTCTGCTCTCGCCAGACCATCGGGACAGCAAACAGCATTGCCTTCACAGGAACCCCGGAGTCAAACTCTAAGATCTGCAGCACATCTTCCGCAGCAAATGAGAGGCACCCATTCCTTGACTTTCTCTCCAGTCTTGCAACCAAAGTACAGCTCAAAGCTTTATTGACAAGTCCAGTCATTGTGTGTCTCTGAGGCTTACTCATATAGCATAGCCTACTCTCCACAACTGTAGCAAAATGTACATGTATCACATTTCATGCAACACTGACGAGATATTTCTACTGCCAACAACCGTCTTAAAATCTATTATAGTTTAAAGCTTATCTGAAAATAAGCTGGCTAACTTGTTATGCATCTTGAATACATGTATACAAAACTAAACTTTGGAAATACGACATCAAACTATAAACAAACAAACTGATGCCAACTTCCTCAGTGGGATATGCATGTAGACCTATGCAGAGAAGCGGTTCTAATAGTGCTTAGAACTTTTGCAGGAAGATACTAACCAGCATTAATGCATATGCAGGCCCAAGTTTATATTTATTATGCAAGACAAACATATATGTAAACTGTCCTAAGTGAATGCCTGGACATACCTCAGTTACACGAAGCTTATTATAACGTTATATCTGAAAAATGGAAATAGAAATAGAAAAATTGAAGATTTCTCAAAAACGTTACGTGCTGGGACAATTTCAAGGTCATTTTCGTGATCAGCAGCAGAAACTGCATAAGAAACACCTGAAAGTGTTCAGGAAACAAAATCACTGTTGACCAGTGTTATTAGTACGCAATAAGATAACATGGCGTTGTGGCAACGGTCGATGACAACCTTAGCATGAGTCGAATTTAACTGTATGGCAGCCTGCAAGTTTGTTTGTATGTGCACTTGTTATAGCGCCCCTTCAAGCTCTCTCTCTCTCTCTACTCAGAGGCGCTCCCGAATGCAGAGCGGACACTGCATCGGAATTTCACGCCGAAGCGCTGAGCAATTGTGAGTGAAGGACTTGCCCAAGGTCCTTACGCGGTGAGGTGGATTCGAACCTCGAACCTTCCGGCTTCAAGGCAATGACGTCACCACTAGACCACCGCGCCTCAAGTTGCCCTTATGTCTGTGTGCCCTCCGTACATGGGAGCAAGAAGGGGCATTTGCCCCTGGAAAAGTAATCCTTACTTGCTAAATACTACTTTTTAGTCAAATTTCTTCGCACTAAAGCAGCAAAAACACTTTACGAAACTATTGATAGGCCTACATGAAGTGAAAATGTGAAATTTACATTTATTAGCCTCAACGAAAAATACTCGTGTTCTTTCCACTACTGCATGATCCATTTAATATATAGGCTAACTTTAGAGACAGAGCTCACAATTTCATCCTCCCCAATAAAGACTCGCTAAACTTTATCCCAAGAATGTTATTCAAAACATTTACTAACTATTTTGACTAGGAGTTTTAAGCAATTGCGCTAATGTAAACCTAAAGCTGTTGTTTATTGAATTAAACGAATATAGAATAATTCTTAATTTCCTGCTTTCAAGATCTTGCCCGTGCCATTGTATTACACCCCCTGCAAACATAATCTGCTGGCGCCCTTGCATCTGTCGTAGGCCTATAATACTTCTCATTAACTAAAGACCTCTTTCCTCTTAGCGAATTGAAGGCTGAGTTTACCTGCTGTGGCTACCAGTGGTATAAAATAAGCTTCCTTCTGACCTTCGTGTCAAGTTGTTACCATTCAGCCATCTCCCCGGCCTCCTTGTCTGCGTTGCCCCCTCTGCATACAGCTATGAGTCCGTCCTTCTGTCTATATCTGCTCCCAATGTTTCCTTCTCTCCGCCATTCCGTCTATTCCATATCCGCCCCTTCATCTGTCACAGTTGTTTACTGCACAGTCATTCTCCTCCACCGACTATATATATATCTCTCTCTCTCGGTCTCGCCTAGTTCTCCAATCTGGCGCTAGATAATTTATCCTGATAAGTTCTTATCAGTTCAGCGCAACGTTCAGTTCACCCTCCCCCAGCCCCTCCCTCTCCCCGCGGGCTGTTCGACGATTCCCACGCATTTTTGGTCCGACCTTTACACTCCCGTCTGCCCTCTAGTTATCCCTTTGGAAGTCTTATCTGCGTGTCGCCGCCTTTGGGGTTTCTGTGGCTGCTGCGGTGACTTTCTTATGCAACCAAACAGGCAGCAAGCGTTGCGTCTGAATGTCTGTGTACGTGTCTTTGTGTTCTTGCGCCTGTGTGCGTGTGTCTCTGTCTGTCTTTCTGTATGTCCCTACGTGTGTCTGTCTGACATTCTGTTCTTCTCTGCAGTCTCAGTGTAGCCTACTTCTGTGGATATAACGTACGACCTATGGCGACATTTCTATTGCACACTACACTACATCCACTTATAGACTGCAGATTGAACAGACCACACAGAGATAATCCGTGGAGAGTCTGCCCCTCCGTCCGTCCGTCTGTCTGTCCCTCCCCGTGGATCAGTACGTCTGTCTGTTTCTCTGTTCGTTCATTCTATCTCCTTTATTTGCGATAATCCCATCACGTTACACTGGTGTCCTCCTCCTCGTCCTCCTCATCCTCCTCGTCCTCCTCTTTCTGCTTACTCACATCCTCCCTCCTCGTCCTCACTCCTCGTCCTTCTCCCTCCTCCACTCAGTGGATCGCATCCACGGTGGAAGAGCATATCCGCCACTATAGTATACGACATACATGTATACGCCGCTGCTGCTGCTGCTGATGCTGATGCAAATAATAGGCAAACAATGCACTCTCGCTGCTAGGCAGACGGACAAACGCACAGCGACAGACAGACGAGCGGACAACTAAGGACAGAAGAAAGGACGGATGAACGGACAAACAAAACGATAGTCGGGGTGAAAGTTGCAGGAGCGGATGGTCGGACGAATGGACTGAAGGACGATTCGGTGGATTAACAGACGGACAGAGGGACAGAGAGGGAAGGACAGACGGACGGACGGACAGAGATACGATAAGCTTTGATGCGTATAGGACACCCGAGTGTATATGGGAGTTATCGTCTACAGCGTATATTGTACGATCCAGTCCCATAAGCAGCTGATGCTCCCATGGGCCACGTCGAACCATCGCCGTAACGACCGATAAATAATCGTCATCTGTTTTGAACAGACAACGACGACGACGACGAACTATGATGACGACGACGACGACGAACGATGATGATGCCAGAGTATAGAACGCATTTCCAGCGCATGTTGTCTAAGGTATACACCAGAACACGACACATGGTATTCGCTGGATGGTCACGCACTCTATAAATCACGATATTATGCTGTGGAGAGTCCTCCGTCCATGATTCTTTCGACGCTGCTTGCTGCTGCTGCTGCTGCTGCTGCTGCTGCTGCTGCTGCTGCTGTGCAAAAGCAATCGCTTCAATTCATCGCTTTCATCTGTGCTGCTGTGTTGTTATAGCACAGCGTGAGTCGGATCTGTCGATTATTGTCTGTGATTCACGATTTGCAGTGACATAAAAATCTGCGGATTACAAAACGACTTTCATTCATGTTAAGGATTTAAGGCCCCCACTCATTTCTCGTTTTTGTGGTCGCTCAGGCAGAACAGACCAACATGTTGATCAGTTTATTAATGCAATTATCGTGCAGCCAGCATCGCATTCTATGGTAATAATAATATTATGGTCCTACTCTAAATTATTAACAATCTAACAAAATGGCCATCTGAAGTAACAACGTTAATGTATGCAAAGCACTGGCGCTTTATAAACTGGCTGTTTTACTCAAATGGGTGACCTTGTGCATTATTGTCAGCGTTGATGCTCAGTTTAAACTGGATGGCTTTTATTTGAGTGTTCAATGTTCCCTATAATATTATACAAGTGACTTAGTTATCCTAAAAATAAATATACTTAACATGATAGTTATGTAGCCTAGGCACACCATTCATTCATTCATTCATTCATTCATAGCATTTATATAGCGCCCCTTCAAGAAACTACTCAGAGGCGCTCCCAGCCCAACCACGAGCAAAGAAAAAAGACTTGAGAGACTTGTAGAACCCAGCCGGATGGGCCACAAGTAAAGAGCGAAGCGCAACCGGGAGGTCATTCCAGACAGTAGGCCCCACAACCGAGAAAGCACGGCGCTGCTTAATAACTAAGCGAGCCCGCGGGACCAGAAGTTCACCCCTAGCCGAAGAGCGTAGTACACGACGCGCTGCAACGTCAAAGACTGGACAGCAAAGATCACGCAAGTATGACGGAGCACAGCCAAGGACACAGCGTGAGACTACAGCAGCAATGCGGTATGAGATCCGCTGGGACACTGGCAGCCAGTGCAGCACATCACGCATATATGCAGAGACAGGAGCAAATTTAGGAAGCCGCCCAACAAGGCGAGCAGCGGAGCGCAATACACGATCAAGTCGCCCCAGGACCCCAATGGGAAGACCAGCAAGTAAGGAGCAACAGTTGTCGATTCGACTTGTAACAAAGGCGTGAACAAGGACGACGACCGCGTCGTGAGAGAGAGAGCGGGAGACCACCCGAAGCTGACGAAGCTGGTAATAGGCACTCCGAGCAACCAAGTTCACATGCTGGGACAGAGTGAGTTCAGAATCGAGGGTGAGACCCAGATCACGAACTGTGAGGGAAAATGAGATATGAGGAAAGAGCAGAGCAAGTTGTGAGAGGTCAATACCCTGGAGTTGCCTACGGCCACCCAACCAAATAAACTGTATTTTGGATGGATTTAAGAGTAGCCGATTGGAGGCCATCCAGAGAGAGAGGACATCCATTTTCCTACACATCTGGCTGACAGCGGCCACCGCATCAGCCGAATAGGTATGGATGTAGGCTTGCACATCATCAGCAAATAGCTGGTGCAGAAGCCCTTGAGATGATAGTAAGGAGCAAATATCAGCAGTATAGAGAAGATACAGCAGCGGACCCAAGACGGAACCCTGGGGCACCCCAAGAGGGGCAGGGACCCAAGCAGATCTGGACGACCCAAGAACTACACAGTTTGAGCGGTCAGATAGGAAGGATTTAAGCCAATCAAGAGGCTGGTCCACTAAGCCGAAAGAAGTGGAGAGGCGCTGCAGGAGAATTGAGTGGTCTACAGAGTCAAAGGCAGAGCTCACGTCAAAGAGAGCGAGGAGAGTGACTTGACCACGGTCAACTGCGCCATAGAAGTCAGACAGAAGTCGAAGCAGGAGAGTCTCCGTTGAATGATTTCGACGGAAACCCGACTGCTGCGACGGCATCAAGTCATTCATATCCAAATAGACAATCAGCTGGTTGGCCACAATGCGTTCCAGTATTTTAGATAAGAAAGTAACTTTTGCAATAGGGCGATAGTTTGCAGGATCACTTTGATCCAGACCATCGCGCTTCAAAATAGGTAGAAGAACAGAGCGTTTCTGTGAGGCAGGAAGACACGTCTCACGGATCGAAGAGTTGCACAGGATGGTAAGGAATGGGAGGAGATCGTCGATCAGTTCCTGAACCATGTTGCTTACATACATCTAGGCCTATCTGCTACTAATATGGACGATGAAAAAATGTCGGCAACTCGATCGCGGTCCGGCAAAAAATTTAAAGTACACTTTCCGGCAAAAGTAAAAATCTTTGCGTCCCCCCCCACTGCCGAAATGTCCCTTACGCTACGCCTATGGGAAGAGTATATAGCTTAGTAGTCTCACTTTAAGGACAATGTGTGACAACAAAGATCAGAAGTGTCGCTTCCTCTTCGTCATGCGGCCTTACCACCGCCACTGCCACTGCCACTGCTAAATGTGACAGAGTTTGTGGCCTAAATAATTTGTGTAAATGAACATGCAGGCTGGCATGATTATTACAGGTAATATATAAGTAAGTAAGTAAGTAAGTAAGTAAGTAAGTAAGTAGCCTTTATTTGCATTTGTCAAGCGCACATGCATTACATTGTATAACAAAAACGAATACATACATAATCTAACTATGATAGAGAACAGCAATTAAAATCATGTTAGCTTTATCTAAATATAATTATAAATGCATCTGTTAATGAAACTGTTTTTAAACAAATTTGTTTTAACGAGAGGCAACAGGAAAGGATGTCCTCTCTTGCGAAGTTGATACTTGTCCTCCCGAAGAGGTGGCAGGAGCTGGTGAATGCAATGGCCAA
Source organism: Lumbricus terrestris (assembly GCA_949752735.1). Classification (NCBI taxonomy): domain Eukaryota; kingdom Metazoa; phylum Annelida; class Clitellata; order Crassiclitellata; family Lumbricidae; genus Lumbricus; species Lumbricus terrestris. The sequence goes on from OX457036.1 coordinate 81,361,267, forward strand.
AGAATTGAGCTCTCTTGAAGAGCTTCTTGTCTGCTCGAGCAATCAGCTCTTCCACTGTATGAATCTTCTCAGAGATTTGCCATCGACGAGCCTTTTTTAGGGCAGCGTTGACGCGCGCAATATCATGTGCCGTAAGAAATCCAGCAAATGAAGGTAGTGCATACATGACTATGTGGATCATGATCCTAATAGGCTACCGGTACTGGTCTTTATTTATAATAGCAGACTACCTAATAACTGCGCGTTGTAAATAGCAATCTGCGTGAACCTGTTGAAGTTGGCCATCTTGGTGCATTGGAGTCTCTGGAACTTGATGTTGCGCCACTGTATATGTGTGTGCTTCTTTGGTTATTATCGACTGGATCCATCACTTACAAGTAAAACAGATGAGTTAATTAGCATGCGTCGATGGCGCGCATGCGTGGATCAGCTCCGGTGACCAATCCAGCTTTTACGTCCAGCTAAGGCGTCACTCGTGTGGAAGAGTGCTTCTGAACTACGTTGCTTAGCAACCGGTGACATAAGCTCCAAATATACATGTATATATTTATATATATAAATATATATATATATCCGTTCTCTGCCTCTTTCCGTAATTATTCGTTTCAATCATCGTTTTGTGTTGCATGGTTGGAGTCGCCTTTTACGAGTTTATCTTAATTGAAGTGGCGCTGTATAAACTTACGGCTGCAATTGCAATTGGAGCTTGTCTGAGAAGCAATATAGAAGCAAGACTTTACTTAACTTCGCCTATATTTCGTGTGCAACGTTGAAAGGACCGTTGAAAGGGGTTTATAAGAAAGAAGATGAAGTAAGGTTGCACTTGGTTCAGTCCAATTTGTGATTTGTCTCAAAACTTCATCCGCTGTCAGCCACTCAGTTGTTTCAACTGCTTAGTTGATGCGGCTGAGCGTTCTGATTGATGTCAGCAATTGAAGAACCCCGTCCATCAATCGTCATCAATCACTGCCACTGCCACTGCCACCACCGCCACCACCACCGCCACCGCCACCGCCCGTTCCGCCGCTGCCTGCCACTGGCCTGCGCTCTTTAATTCTGTCCGCTTAGAATGTCTGTCCTCTTATTTTTGTGATGAACACGAACGAAGCCCTCACGACTGTTCTCGATCAATTCTAGAACAGATCTGCAGATGTCAACCGTAAACTCAGCATTTGCCTTTGGTCACGCAGACTGCAGCTTCTGATGCATGAGCTGGTGGGCTTAAGCGATTGGCAATGACAGACAGACAGACAGACAGACGGACAGACAGACAGACAGACAGACACAGACAGACAGATAGACAGACAGATAGACAGACAAACGGACAGACAGGCGTACAGACGGACAGACTGACAGACAGACAGACATACAGACAAACAGGCAAAAAGACATACAGAGTCTTTTACAGACGGACAGTCACATACACAGACTCAAACACGATTGGACACACACACAGACATAGAGACACGGACACACCCCTAGACAGACATATCCAGAGATAGACACATTGACAGGCAAAGGCATTCAGAGTTTCTGATCTGTGTTGAAGTGATATTAAGAAATGAAGACCGCAGCCGGGTAGGCCTAATAATATTCGCAGCAAATAGGCCTACAATAACACACCCAACAACGGGCGTCTCTGCGGTTGGCGAATTATTTGAAGGAGGAAGGGTTTGGAGACATTATAAATATATAACAATTTAACAAATGAAGAAGTGGTGGGAATTATCTGAGAAGAAAAAGCCACGATAAGAGTAGGCCTACACACAGGCCTACACTATATAAAGCCTATATGCACTTAATGCAGTGTGCGTGAAAAAGCTGTCTGCCATTGGTATAGCCCAGCGGTTCCCAACCCGTGGCCCGCGGGCCAAAAGTGGCCCGCCAGGCCTCGGGAAATGGCCCGCCAGGCCTCAGAAAATGGCCCTCATCTCTCAAAGAATTATCAAAAATATATGAAAAAATTAACAATTTGGACAGGATAGAACACATTATTATTTTCTACTACAAATTATTTTATTTTAACATCGATAAATAACATCAAGCATTATATTTTGAATCAATTATAACAATTTTTATGCTTTTAGTTTATACAATTTTAACCTAGTGGCCCCCTAATGTCCTTCAACTAAGAAAAAGTGGCCCTCGTGTCCTCCAGTTTAGAAAAAGTGGCCCTCAAGTCAAAAAAGGTTGGGAACCACTGGTATAGCCGTATACTGGGGTATCAACTACCATGCAGGAGTTTTTTTATTAACGATATGCCATCGACGATGCATGGTAAAGCGGTGAAAATGTTTTAACGAGTATCAATTGTACAGTGGCATGTCGCTAAGACACGTACAACTAGACACGTACGACTAGACACGTATCGGTACGATTAGACACGTCATTCCGAAGTGTGCGCTTAACAATGCAGAGCAGCGTCGCTCCTCGGGAGATTTATTAGCCTCACGAGAAAAAGCATATCTCTCTTTCGTACGCTTATCATCAGGTCGATACACTTCTATGGTAATGTGACTAAGCAGGCATTGTGAGTGTTTCCAACTTTAACTGTTAGATACATCGATCGCTGCTGGAATCTAGTCATTGAGATTCAAGGCAACAGGGCCGGCCTTAGGCATAGGCAAAGTAGGCAGTTGCCTAGGGCGCCGCAGTCTTGAGGGGGCGCCGCGGCACCGGCGATTTTTTAATTTTTTACACTATATTCTTTTAAACTGAAGACTTTCGCTAATGGAAAGAATTTAAAATAATTATCGATTTCATTGCACCTCTTCAGTTTGGTCTAATTCAATTTCAACGACTGCATAAATTTTATTTCGTCTAATAAAATTAGATTTTTTAACGGCATTAAGTACTCTGTGATTTTTAGTCGATATACACGTTTATAATAGACCTAATCGGCGATCGCGTATGACATAGTGACATCTTTGGACCGAATACGCCAAGAACTGAAGAATTGTTGCGTTATTTTTAGTCGTTGTGTCTTAGTCCTATTGTTGACTGCTTAAGCTTATAGGTTTTAATCTTTTGATCTTCAAAATTAAGTTATATCAAACTCTATGATTCCATGAAGCGTCAGAAGTTATCGGATGCCGAAATTCGTAAGAAAAAACAGTAGGCAGAAGTTAGAATAAAAAGCATGCAGTTGCGTGGGGCGCCAAGTTCTAGAGGGCGCTATTTCCATCAAAGGGGGCGCCATTTCCACATTGTATTTTAATAATCTTAAAACTTATAAATAGCCATTCTCCTCAAAATTGAATATTATCCAGCCTTCAGTTTACTAATAAAAAATTATAACAAATTACTCAGCTGTGACTATTATTCATCTTTAAATTTTTACGTGGGCTGAACAATTGAGTGGGAGTCTAAGGGCGCCAACTGTAGGCCCATGCGATGCCTGGGGCGCCAAATGTATGCTTTGTCTGGGGCGCCAAAATGGATGCCTTGCCTAGGGCGCCATTTGGGCTAAGGCCGGCCCTGCAAGGCAATATCTAGTAAATCACGCGTATGAAACAGTCAGTGAGTAAGCATTAACTTGAGTTTAACTTAGAACCCAAATTAAACAACAGCTTAGCCTACCGTAAACTATAATGTGGCAAGAACACTCATAGAGGTGAGTGACACGGATTGACTGCATGCCTGAGGAAGGCTGACATTGAAAAGTGCAGCCGCAGCAAAGAACGAGGTGGTGAAAGAAGATGACGAATATTGATATAAAAACATCAGCAGTTTAGTAGGCCTACAATGAGAATAAGCGGATTCGACATTTCAGTGTCGAATTCTACACCACAGTGACCTAATTCTACACTTCTACACGGAAGTTGCTATTAATGGTTTAGATCAGCGGTTCCCAACCCGTGGCCCGCGGGCCAAAAGTGGCCCGCCAGACCTCAGAAATGCCCCTCATATCTCAAAGAATTATCAAAAATATATGAAAAATTTACAATTTGTACAGGATAGAACACATTGTTATTTTCTATTACAAATAATTTTATTTTAACGTCGATAAATTACATCAAACCTTATAATTTGGATCAATTATAACAATTTTATACACCTTTAGTTAATACAATTTTGACCTTGTGGCCCCCTAATGTCCTTCAGCTAAGAAAAAGTGGCCCTCATGTCCTCCAACTTAGAAAAAGTGGCCCTCAAGTCAAAAAAGGTTGGGAACCACTGGTTTAGATGAATTAGAGCGTTGGAATGCTGATGCTTTAAGACTACCTGATGCTTTAGGCCTACCTGCCACAACTTATAAAATCGGCAAAATTACACGCGTATAGACACTATTATGCTGACGAATCCCAAAATTAGGTAGTAGGCCTATACTAAGTCTACATGCAATGATGCAGCTATCTGATACTATAAGCGTATACATGCACTTAAACAGTGTGCGTGAAAAAACTGTCCGTACCAATATGCATAGCCGTACCGTATACTGGGGTATCGACTTCCACGCAGGAGTTTTTTTTTTTATTAACGATATGGCATCGACGATGCATAGTAAAGCGGTGAGAATGTTTTAACGATAGGCCTATCCATTGTACAGTGGCATGTCGCTAAGACACGTAGGCCTACGACTAGACACGTACGACTAGACACGTACGACTAGACACGTCGTGCCGAAGTGTGCGCTTAATAATGCAGAGCAGCGTCGCTCCTTGGAGATTTATTAGCCTCACGCGAAAAAGCCATCTCTCTTTCGTAGGCTTATCATCAGGTCGATAGCCTACACTTCTATGCAGACATTGTAAGTGTTTCCCACTTCGCTGCTGGCTGGAATCTAGTCATTGGGATTCAAGGCAAAATCTAGTAAATCACGCGTATGAAACAGTCAGAGAGTATAATTTATAAGCATTAACCTGAGTTTAACTTAGAACCCAAAATAATTAGACAACAGCTTAGGCCTACCGTAAACTATAGTCTTCATGTGGCAAGAACACTCATAAAGGTGTGTGATACGGATTGACTGCACATAGGCTACCTGAGTAAGGCTGACATTGAAAAGTGCAGCCGCAGCAAAGAACGATATGGTGAAAGAAGATGATGAATATTGATATAAAAATCAGTAGTTTTTGTGAAATGAGAATAAGCGGATTCGACATCAGTGACCTAGCTAATTCTACACTTCTACACGGAAGTTGCATTAAACGTGGAGGATATTAATGGTTTCGATGAATTAAAGCGTTGGAATGTTGATGCTTTAAAAAAACTTTGCACCAACCGTGCATTAAAAATTAATCGATGTACAAAGAGAGAAGAGTTCGTGTCACACGTGTTGTGTGTGTTTTATAATTCTGATAGATTTAGTAAATATGTAAGAAGTTTATGCGAAAGCTCGTCCCGACCCATTGCGCATGCGCACACGCCAGGTCACTGGTGTCGAAACGGCTTAGGCCTATATTGAAGGTAGGCCTACCAGCGGTTTATAGATAATTAGTTTGCAGAAATCAGATAAACTGATCCACTAATAAATTTCTATTAAGGCCAAAAAAATAATGGTGTGTTTCCGGTAACAGAGCTCTAAAAAATTGGGTAGGTAGGTCGAAAAATATTTTTATTTTGGTTATGATATTTTTATTCAGTGATATCCGAAAAATTATACCCAACTACTCTTTCTTGCATAAAGGTACACACTGCAACAAAGTACGTGTTCTAAGCAAGTATAGACTGTCTGCACCTAAAATTGCTCTAGAAAACTATTCTATTAATTTCATTTTGTTGACATCTTTTCTGGTAAGATAAAGTGGGAAGGGAAGGGGAAGATGAGTGCGAACAGAACATCACTGCTAAGGGTCGCTCCAGACTGGCCGAGCCAGTGACTAGTTACACCTAGAGGTTGTTAGATTTATTTTCCCTAGTCACCATTAGAGGTGGCTCAAGTGAGAATGATAAGGCTAAAGGTTTCTCAAGACTGGCAACCAGGAAGTAGTTAGGCAGGCGTGAAACTCTAAGGCAATGTCACTGTAAATAAAAAAATTTACACAAAATTTTCCGAGTCGCGGCAATAAAAGTGAGTTGGTCGAGTTAACGGAACACAAAATTTTTTTGGCCTAAGATCCAACTCTATACGGAAGACAATGTCACCGTATTATGTCAATAAAAAAAATTAAATTAAAAAAAATTTGAAAAAAAATAATATTTTTTATTATAATTTTTTTTAATAAATTTTTTTACAAAAGTATTTGAGTCGCGGCAATAAAAGAGGGTCGGTCGGGTTACCGGAAACACAACATTATTTTTTTGGCCTAATGGATTTTTGACTCTTTATGGTACAACTGAAGCGCATTCCAAGCATTCGTAACCGTTCTGGCACACTTATATGGCGCCTTTTCAAGCAAAGCACGGAAGTGTGTTTCCAAACGTTTTTACATTTCTGATCAGCTGCATGATAGTCGCTTTCGCTCACAGTGATCAAAATTCTTTAACATCGTTTATTAGAAATTTCTGTAGATAATCTAATAGGCTATACGCGTTACACTGCATGGCTACATTGGAAGACTTTTGAGGCCTTTGAAAATTCATCGCTTTAACCAGATTCGGACATTACCAGACCGCCACTTATCTGGACGATATTGTATAGTATACGCTGCAGTAGCATTGCAGCGGCCACCGAAGGAAATTAGGGGCGAAGGACTAATCCCCGGTACTAAGCTCAGCGCCTGATGGCAACCATCAATCAGTCAATCTCGCCACGTTCCATGGATCGGTGTTATTTTGCTGCTTTGCGGTTGTTCGAAGATTCAAAGGAATTGGATGGATGGATGGATGGATGGATCATGGATGGATGGATGGATGGATGGATAAATGGATGGGATGGATGCATGGATGCATGGTTGGCTGGATGGATGGATGGATGGGATGGTTGGATGAATTGATGCACGATTAAGCTACGCATGCATGCATTCAGACAGCTATACAAAGAAAAAGACAGAGAGACAATTAAAGAAACTCGACAAGGGAAATATGACAGACCTCGAGGGATTGCATTAACCGCTCACATATAGTTTCTTTCTGCTTTCTTGCCGTATAACGAATCGGATCTGATACTGAAAGACTCTCTCTCTCTCTCTCTCTCTCTCTCTCTCTCTCTCTCTCTCTCTCTCTCTCTCTCTCTCTCTCTCTCTCTCTCTCTCTCTCTCTCTCTCTCTCTCTCTCTCTCTCTCTCTCTCTCTCTCTCTCTCTCTCTCTCTCTCTCTCTCTCTCTCTCTCTCTCTCTCTCTCTCTCTCTCTCTCTCTCTCTCTCTCTCTCTCTCTCTCTCTCTCTCTCTCTCTCTCTCTCTCTCTCTCTCTCGTTGATGGTTGGGGGTGATGTGTGTGTTGCTTTGTAGACTGCACAACCAGTCTCCTTCGGATAACTGACCGACTCAACTCACACAGCCTTTCAATATGTTATAAAACTTATAATGCAGTGTCTATCATACATGCACACGCACGCGCGCACACACACCCACACACACACACGCACACACACACGCACGCACACACACACGCTCATAAACTCACTCACCCACTCACCTACAAGGCACACTTCTCACCCACACCTCTCACACATCCACTCACACTCCCACCGCACCCACACACAACACCCCACCCATCTATAGTATACACTCATCACCCATTCACGCCCCGCTTCCACCTACCGTACGTATGTCGTAATCGTAATCGTAATCTCGAAACTTCTACAGCGCCCACAAAAGCCATGTCGCGGGAACCAGCTTATTCACAGGCGCTCAATCAAAACAAAATCGATAGGCAGTGGGTCAAGTCCGGAGAGTCAGGCAGGCAGATAGATGGAAGGCTAAGGTGGGTGATGTTTAGAATTGAAATGACGAGGGATGTGATGAGAAGAGGAGGAATCAGGATAGGATTTGTGAAAGAGCAATGTTTTCAGTTTTGAGTGAAAGACCTGTGGGGAGATAGCGAGAGGTGGAGTTTTGGTGAGTTCGTATGATGGGTCGGAAGTTTGCCGAAGTGCTGGCGGAAGTTTGTTCCAGAGAGGTGGAACGGCAATGGCTAGGGAGCGGTTTGCAAATTTCAGTGATGAAGTGATGGGAGGGCGAAGCAGTGTAATGGATGATGAGGAGCGTGTTGAACGAGGTGGCTGGATGGTGAACAACTGACGAAGGTATACAACGGCTGGGATGATTGAAGTGTATTGTAAGTGAGTGAGAGGACTTTGTATTCTGCCGCACACCTTTTATACTTGGATGCTATTCAACCTATACATTTCATACGTTACACGGTTACACGTGTATTTTGAATGTAATATCTTTTGCTTACAAATAAGATTGCATGGCAATTCGTGTCTAGTGCTCCCAGTTGACAGCTACTGCTTTTCAGAGACGAAAGACGATTATTACTCTTGCTTCTTATTACAGTTCTTTATGTCCGGAAGTTTCTGTCGCTGGAATTTGAACGAGACGGAGATGCCTCGGCTGCTGAAGCAGGCGCAGGACCTCATCTCGAGCATCCTCCAGCATCTGGTCATGTGAAAGTAAGGATGTTTCGACGAGCGGCGACAGAGGGGCAGCGTGATTTCAATCAGTCAGCCTCTGTCTCAGCTGAGGATGTCACAAGTAGAGCCAATTCATCTTCAAGTGTTGGAGAAGATCAGTTGGAGAAAGTGGAATTCCTTCCAGCCACCTGTGAGATCGTCGGCGCAACTGGAAAACAACTGGAAACGAATGAGTCGAGTCAGATGCAGAGATCCATGGAGTATTGCAACCACATGGAAGACGCTGGTCACAATGGACAGGCAGAAGGTAGACAGTCCATCGTGTGTGATGATCATAGCAAACAAAATTTGTATGACTATTCGACTATTCGACGATTCGTGCAGGGCTTAAAGTGTGCCTGGACGGTCATGGACGGCGTCCATGCACTTGTTTTAAAATCAGACCGCCGTCCAGCCACTTATTGGCGAGCACAGACTTGAAAGGTAAAGGGCGTCCAGGCACTTCTTTTGGAGAGGTAAGGGGCGTCCAAGCACTTATTTTCCCACACTTTAGGCACTGGATTCGTGTATTGTATTGCATTGTATTGTAGAGCAGTGTTGTCCAGCCTGCGGCTCGCCAGAGCTCGCTTAATTTTTGCATGAAATAAATAAAGGACAAAGTCACTACACGACTTGGATGCATAATTTTTTAAATTGATTTTGTGACGGTTGCCGGGTTTTGACAGCTACCAGGAAGTTCAATCCCATGACTTATCTCTTCTTTCTATCTCTGAAGTTAGGTTCCCTATATAGTCATTCAGAAGAATGACATATGTACATTGTACACGGCTTCTAGTTTTAGCAACTTTTATTACCGTACTCAACTAAATTGACGTCACAAATCGTCCCAGATCGTTCACTTCCAGTCAGCTCCTTAGCTGTTCGCAGAGTCCCAGGACGTCTGTAAGTGGTTGCGACAGTTCTTTCGAGAGATATTCCAGTTCTGCAGGGCACGAGCGTTCTCGATTGTGAGGTCACCCATCTGGAATGACCTTCTTTCAAAGCTGCATTTATTACATCTGACCAATCAAACTTTGTTTCATAACTCTCTCTCAAGTCATTTTTCTTTTGCCGTGCGTGTCTGGGTTAGGAGAGCTCCGAGTAGATTACTAGGGGCGCTATATAGGCCTAAGTCCATAGAACGAACGAATAACGAAACGTAATATTCTCCCCTTTGTTTTATGAAAGGATGATTCGAGATTTGGCACTATGGTCCTTTTGGTATAATTTTTCTTAAGGACTGTTTACAATAATTGTTTCTGAACAAGAAATCAGTGTATTAGATTTCGCTGATAATGATGTGTCCTAATGTTATGCTATGTAGAACTCTGCCATGAACAATTAAAGCCATCGATTTCAGACTATAGAATAATTATTATAGCTATAGTTAGTATAGTAGCAGGCATACGTTTTTGGGGTCAAAACTGTATCTTATGGACAGTTTTTAAGCGTGGACGGTCAAACAAAGCGAAGTCTACATCTTCATCATCACCACTAAACTCTGTTCTGCTGTTAACTGCAACTTTTGGTTGCAGGTCGCTACAAGTCCGAAGATTACCAGCTGATGGCGGTTGCCATGGTGATGCGCCATGGTTACCGGTCACCGATGTACACGCTACCGAATCTGGTTGGACCGAGGCTCTGCTGCAAACTGAACGACACCCAGCAGAGGAAGACGACGACGACGACGAGGAGGATGGGGAGAGAGAGGGAGAGACAAGAGGATGAGACACTTCGTCGATTCATCGCTTCGTCCAACTTCATTCTGGCCAGCAGAACATCGACCGCCATCGCCTTCCGTCGATTCGGACTCTATCCCAATAGCGACAATTGCTACGGGGCTCAGCTGACGGCCCACGGGTCTCTGCAGATGCTCAGACTCGGACAGTACTTCCGGTCGAGGTACGTCGCCGGAAGCGATGCTCTTCTGGCGGAAACGGAGGCTGATCCTGCGTCGAAGATCTACGTTCGAACGACCGAGTACTCGAGAACGTTCCAGAGCGCTGCGGCGTTTCTGTTCGGTCTCTTATCGCCGACGCCGTCAGAATTAAGTTCGGTCGAGATCGACGTAACGAGAAGTCTCTTCCTCTGCTCAGAAGAATCGCCCACTTGGAATCTAACCTGCAATTGTCAGGCTGCTGGACAACTGGCCAAGATCGTCGAGACGCTGGGACGAACGTCAGAGGGTGTCACCGAAGGGGCGCCATCTGCGGAAAGGCGACTGCGGCTGGATTTGGCGCGCGTCTTCAACGTTTCTTCGAATCGTCTGCCCCACAATGGCGCCCTTCTCGAGGTCTTCATGTCGCACGTCTGCCACGGACTCACCCTTCCGTGTCCGCAAAGTTCAACCGGGTCGAACGTGCTGCAACGTCAGTGTATCACGTGGACGATGGTGAACGACATCTGGCGGAGACTAGACGCTTCCGGTGCACAAAGACTCCAAATCGAGGACCATCGATCACTCGGTCGTCTGCTTTCCTTCCCGCTCTTCCACGAGATCGTCGAGAACTTTCTGGCGATCTCGAGGGGCGAGCGGAAACAAGTCTTTTACCTTTATTCGGGGCACGATAAGACGATTTCGGCCGCGGTCGATGCCCTTGGGGTGGGTGATGGACGCTGGCCCCCGTTCGGGTCTCGTCTCGTCTTCGAGCTGCTGCGTCATCGTACCAATCGAGACAGGTTTTTCGTTCGACTGCTGTTTGACGGAAGAGCGGTAACGGATCTACTGTCGAGATCTGATGAGAGGACGGAAGAGACGGAACGACCAAAGGATAGCAATCACGACCTCATCTCACTTGAAGATTTTGTGGATTTAATTCTAAATCGGAGTTTTCGAACGTTTGGCAAGTCCTCGTACAGTGATATCTGTGGGTAACTGAACCGACTGTTTCGATAATGATGGAGCCACGAAACAGTCTGTTAATGTTATGATCATTTTCGTCATCATCACCACCACCACCGTTATCATCATCAGTAGCAGCAATAACTAATCGTCGAGCATAGGCCTACTCTTTTTATCGTCATCATCGTCAAAATCGTCGCCATCATCTTTGTTCTTCTAGTCACCACAATATTTATCATTTCAGGCTTAGCCTCGGTTAGGCCTATCCGACTAACATCTGGGTTCGCACAAAGTTTACATTTTTCCATACTGATTTAAAACTAGGCTATAATTAAATTATATTTGTGTGTCATTTAAATTATCGATCTTGCCGTAAACACAATGTCATATCACTCATATGACTCATATTTTTAAACTGGAAAGTGCTTATTTTAGCCTACTTCAAAGATGGGACTATAGGCCTAGATTTTAGTTTCATAGTCCTTATCTCTGCCGCGTAACTGTCGTGTCTCACAGCTGCTGCATAGACCAAGATTTCAAAATGATGTAGGCTACAGAAACAAGCCGAGCTTAAGCCCAATCGTAGGCCTAGGTCTAACTGCAAACTACAAACCTCTCAAGCCGTCAATCCCCGTCATGCAAGCGCTACACCAAAGCGTAAAGTACGTCGAGTCTATAGCCATAAAGTTGCTAAAGTGTAGACTTATACAGGTTCTATAGCCTATAGCCTAGGTGGCTTCCGACATCCAATGGTTGCATGTATAGCCTAAACCCTTTATCCATGTGCAAATTCATGATGTATTGTACGTGTAGGAGAGATTTCACCCTGTTATGTGACCTCGCTTATAATTAAGTAACCATAAATTAAGAGGTCCATAAATTGTGAAGTCCTAATTGATGTAACTATAGGGCCTAGGCCTAGCCGCCCAGGCCTACTCGTCGGGGCAACTTATCATTATAGCCTATTAAAGTCGGGTTCATCGACTTAATTAACAGAACATAAAAATCTGACCAACACCTCTTATGAAAAATCGTAAGACTTAAATAATCGTGGTCACGTGTTCCTTTCTGTCCATTGTAGGCCTATCGGTCATCATCTAGGCCTACTACTTTTTCGTAAAAACAAAAAACTTCATTACACGGATGCTGTATAAGAACGCTTATTAGGCTAATAGGCTTTATCCGCTGCTCTCTTGAGTGTTTGTTAACTGTCGCGTTATGATGACTGCAGCATGGTTATTTTGTCAATAAAACGAATTATAGCCTATAGGCCTACAGTAGGCCTATACACCTCGCTAAGCCTGATCGTGTTCACCCAGGGTGAGAATTGCCGGGAGGTTGGGGGGTTTCAACCCCCCCAGTCTTTCTTAGTGCCCCATAGTAAAATCTGCTTTTCACACCCCAATTCCAAGTTTAACATAGGCCAACCCACCCAGTTATTTTTCCACAATTCTCACACTGTGTTCACCCTTCGTTTGACTCCCTTAACCTAGCGCGGATATTTGGCCATGTTGTTGTACATTAAGATTTTTGTTTTCTAGTTAACTTTATTTTATTCTCCTGATTAGGTTCTTTACCGCAATTATTCTAAACTTTGCCGGGAGTTTGAATTGCGCTTAGTAAAAAACACACTTATTTATTTACTAACACTTACTTACTTGATAGCTCAATGGTCACTTCTCTGTTGAGCGGAGCTGACCTATTTTCATGAAACTGTGTCAAGTCAGAAACCGGTACTTTAAAACTTTTGTTTCTATTCTCGGTAGGCCTAGGCTATGCATGTTTGTAGTTTTAAAAGTCTTCGAAGATTTGCTAACTGCCATAATTGTCGTTCTTTAATATGGGAGGGGTTTTAGAAAGGTTTAGAGCTTGTAAGCCAAAGTACACGAGTATACTGTTGTTAATTATAGACAAGCAGCCTACAGAACTCATGCATTTAGTTTGAATTGGAATTGCCCTATAATTTTAGTTGGGACAGAGAATATTAATATGCAATTTCAGTGTTAAAATTGTTGGCCCTCGTACGTGGAACTCATTGCCACCCTCACTACAAGCAATTACAATTCTTCATATCTAAATTAAAGGATTTAAATTTTAAATTTAAGGAGTTAGAAGTTTCTAACTTGATGAATTAATTTGTTAATGAGGATCATGTCAAAGATAAATTCCGATGGATGTGCACAAAGTACACTGGCTTCTTTTCATCTTCTCTTCAATACACAAACTGAGCTATCCCAATTCTTTTGTTTCAATGTTTAACGTTGAATATCGTGTTTCAGGGTAATAACGTACTGGCAATAAAGGCAACCAATACTGAAAGATTATATCATATACTTAATATGAATTGAAAGAACACAAGGAGCATAGCAGCAGCAGCAGCAGCAGATTATATGGACATTTTGAACGCATTTAATTATATAGGAGAATGTGTTGCTTTGATTATGATTTGGGGCTTTATAACTATGCAGTGAATTTACTCTTGTTTAGAAGAGATGGCTTCAGAAGGTGAAAAGGTTGGTGCTAGGTCAAAAGACGAAGAAATTGTTTTGAAACGAGACAAGATTACTATTGGATTCGAAGACAAAGACTGTAAGTTTGATGCCAATGAATTGTTACATAATGGCGAATCTCCAGATGACAGCTTAGAGTTCGAACAGTCAGAATGTATGAAGTTGCCGCTAAAATTGCAAACCATAAATACTAGTAAGTCATCAACTACCTCTGACTGCAGTCCACTGTTTTCAAGATGCAATGTTGACAATCCTTTAATTGGTGACAGCATCTCTGAATCATCAGAACCATTCAGCATTGTGAGTTATAACATTCTGGCCGAGTGTCACGCTGGTGGGGAATACGACAGTGCTCCATGGATCACACCAGAACAGCTGAGGATCGAATATCGTCACCAGAACCTTTTGTTAGAACTGAAGTACTTGAATGCTGATGCTGTTTGTCTGCAGGAAGTTGGCCATGATTATTACTTGCCATGAAACGGTTTGTTTTCTGTATTAATTTTTTATGATGTTGATGTATTTTAGTTTGGGGATTAAAATTCAATTCAAGTCATTTAGTATTTGGGAATCTGATACATCCAACATTGACAAGTGAACATTTTCATTGGTCACTTAACTCACTTTAACTAAATTTTCAAAATTGTCTCAATTTTATATGGAAAGTTGTTGATCCACTTGGAGTGTTTGGTTAGTCAATACTAGTGTTTCATATTCATACCTACAAAACCTGTTAAGAAAAGAGATGACTGTCCACACTTGTCCACATGTTGATGTACATTGTGATAACTTTGCCTATACAATAACAGCAGCTTTTATGTATATTGCAATGCTTATCTGAATTATGGTATGGGAATGTATACCTGATCTGGTATTGTCGAGAAATATTCAAGCAAACAACCATGTCAGTTGAATGCTAGTAATTTTGTGGGTTGTTTTATATCCTAGCAGTTGCTAGCATGTGATTTTGTGTACATGTACAGACTGGGTTACAAAGGACAGTTTCTGAGGCGACTGGGTGAAAAGCATGATGAGGGTGAAGCAACATTTTACAAGACTAGTTGCTTTGATCTTGTTTCTTTTGAAGAGATTTTCTTCAGTCAGATAGCAGAGAAGGTTTGGTTATCTGAACTTCTGTTTATAGGCATTAGGTACATACTGTACGGTAATGTGTGTTTCGGACAGTGGCAAATGGCGCTGGTTAGGATAGGGTAAAGTTGAGCACATTAGGTTGCTGCCTCATATTTGACGAGTATTCCAGCTGTAAATAAGGATTGTAGCAGCAGGCTTACAGAACCAGGTTCTGTGAAAATTATAAGTGTAGACCTATAAGTCAAAATGAGGTTTTAACTTGAAACTTGCATGCATGGGTAGGCCTAAGAGCAGTATTTATCTTTCTGTGGTGATCAATAGTCTAAAATATCTAATGCTGTAAGATGTGTAATCACCTAACTATACTCAGAAACTTAATTCTTGTCTAGGTTCTCACATTACATACTGTTACATGCATCCCGGAAGCAAGTAGACTGCTCAAATATGTTTATTGTTATTTTCAGCTTCTGAAATGTGAAGTTGCTCTGAGTTTTATATGGTCTCGTTTGTCTAGGATATCGAAGCATTGGACGTGGATTTGGATGTTAAGGTTCGTCTTCGATCAGCGGTGGCCAGTCATGCAGTCATGCTACTCACAAGATTGTCTCTCAAAGCAGCAGGCGGCAAAATCATTACCTTGGGCAATATACATGTTGCATTTGACGAGTTCAAAAGACCCGACTTACAGTGTGTCCAGGTAACGACAATCTTAATTAATATGGTTGATAATTAGGAGAGTTAAGTTGAAACGAGGTAAGGATGACAGACACCTGTCTGAAATTTTTAAGCTTGGACTTGGAGTTTCACTTGATTGTTGTGCCAAGGTGCACACATGACCACATGTGGTTGTCCAGCAACAAGATACAATTTGAGGAAAGATAATTGTATATAGGGTCTATATAAATTTATACAGCACCTTGCAGCACACACCAATCAGAGGTGCTCCCAGTGTGAAAGATCCATAGAAAAGAAAGTCGTCGTGAGACGGCAGAAAGATGTGCAACATGCATGTGATACCAGTTAATAGCAAGGAACATGTAAATGGAGAAAACTGATTCCAAACCATTATTTGTTTGCAATAGGTCTATAACATATGATTTGTGGGTATCGATCTGTTTGAAGGACACCTTAAGTAAGTGGAATGCTCCTACAGGTCATTGTGAAATTGCTACTCTTGTCCCTCGTAGTTCAAAATAATACGGCCATACTTATACACCAGGAATTGAATGCTTCTGTTGCTAGTCAAAGGCGACTGCTTAAAGTTTAAGCTCAGCTTCTTACAGATACACTTGTTTAGATACTGATACCTTCATAATATATATGCATATATATATATTATATACGTATAATATGTATTTATAATTTGTTACTTTTAGATTGCAGTTGCTATGCGCAAGATGATGGCTGCGTCAGAAGGAGCCGTTGAAGCGAGCATCATATGTGGTGACTTCAACTGTTTTCCAGGCACAGCTCCATATCAGCTGCTTGAAGAGAACCATCTAACGCAAGAGCATCTCAGCAATCTGATGAAAGTTACTTGTGTTGATGGACAAGTAAATAATCTTTCTGATTTGTATGGTAATTTGAATTGTAATTTTAGAGTTTAACAAGGGCACAAATAACAAGTGAGTCTAAAATAGTGTTTTCCATTTCATTCCAATATCTTCAGGAGATTTACTCACCAGTGCAGTTTAAGGAAGTGCTGTCAACATTTCTGATGAATTTCCTAGTAGTTTAGGCACTGTCTTGTGTCTTGACTGTTTTCATTTTATGATGGTCTTTTCTTAAAGTTAACATAGCCGGGTAGTTTGAATAAATCATGCATCCAGGTTCAAGTGTTGGTGCATCAATTGTAATCGCTTGCTGAGCCATGCAGCCTTTTTATTTAAATTTTTATAATTCAGCTGAGTACTGCACATTTTCAACTTCTTGTCAAGTTTTGACAATGACAATACTATAAATGCTACAGTGCCTCAAGAATAAACGTTAGATTTTATTGTGCCTGAAGTATCAATGCCACACTACCAATCTCATCCTACTTGAAGCAAAAATGTTACACTACTTGAAGTGCTAATGCTACCTGACATACCAATGTTAGACAATGCTACCTGACATACCAATGTTAGACTACCTGAAGCACTTGTGTTACCTAAATCTAAAGAACTGTTTTCATTACCATTTCCAGTTGCTAACATAGCTTTATGCTAGTGTCACTTTATTAAGAGTTTTATTTCTTGTAAGTCGTTCTATTTCAGACTAAGCTAAACACCTATGTTTTGTCAAATAGTTATAAAAAATGTTATGATGCAGACATGACATATCATGGTATGATTATTATCTGTATCTCAGTTGTTTTTGACTTCCAGAGATCACCATTAGCAATGTTTTGGCCTGAAGGGTTCTGCTATCCAGAAATTGCAATGAAGAGTGCCTACAAGACAATCCTTGTACGGTGAAGATTTTAATGTCATTGTTTTATTTATAATCTGAATGTTCAGTTATATTGTGACTCATCTTAATAAGATTTATGTTGATTTTCAACTATAAACCAGATTAAAAATTCCGATTACAGTAAGAAAATGTGAAGTTTATTAAGAGAATTACAACATTAGATATGTATTGTGATAGTTTTCAAACACTGATACCACCAGGGCTGTAATCAAGGGCATACATTACACAGGTATACACTATACAGCGTGTATTCGCCTTGTAAATATTTGTGTAGTATACGGGAAAAATTACCTGCACACAGGCTTAGGCAACTGTAGCATGTACTCAACACCAATTTTGCCAGTACAGCACTGTACACCATACGTCATTAAGTGGGGTGTGAAAAAATTAAAAATCAATTGAGTTTACACCCGTTACTTTGATTAGCTATTTTAACATCCACCATGTGCTTCTTTTTCTTCAATTTTCTTCAAGTCATGCCCACCTTCATTTCGTTAGTTATTCTATGATTATTTTTAATGTTTAAGCGCCACAGTCTCGTCGTTTAATTTCATGTCTTGTGGTAAATATCCTCAATGTTTTTTATGATGTTCTTTTCAGGGAGCAGAGCCCATAACTTGCTGGGGTCTTCCTTGGATCTGTGCTTTGGATTACATCTGGTATTGCTCAGATCATTTGACCCTGAAGAGCATTCTAAATACTGTTGAGAAGAAGGCAACAGAAAATGGAATTCCTAACAATGCATTCCCATCGGACCATTTGTCGCTGAAAGCGAAATTTTTGCTCAAGTAATTTATAAAAGTGTTTTTACTATTTATTATTGCAAAATATGACAGTTTGTTGTTGTTTAGTTTCTATTCAGTGTGCCAAGAAGATTCATTAGACATTGCATTATATTTATAAAGATTATTGTATTTATACGAATAAAATGTGCCATACAACTGAATCATAAGCTGTCCACACAACAGAAGTCTACTTTAAACATTCACAGATATTAACACATTGGCCGCCTACTACGAGTTAACTCGTAGTAGAAAAGTCTTCCGCACACGCCTACTACGAGTTAACTCGTAGTACGATCCATAGTGAATTTTTGGTGAAATACGTGAACACTGACGCACGCCCGATAATTATGATGACGTCATGTTTGAACCAGATATATTTGGTGTCAACTGTCTAGCCTTTTTTCCAGAGGAGTGGGGTCGAGTGAGGTACAGTGGGGCGTGGATGGGGTGGGGATTGGATGGGTGGAACCGAGGTTGGGCCGGTGTGTGAGCGGTAGGGCCAGGGTGAAAACAGTGA
The DNA here is from genome assembly GCA_949752735.1 of Lumbricus terrestris. Taxonomy (NCBI): domain Eukaryota; kingdom Metazoa; phylum Annelida; class Clitellata; order Crassiclitellata; family Lumbricidae; genus Lumbricus; species Lumbricus terrestris. Next base: position 81,379,961 of record OX457036.1, read on the forward strand.
AACATACATTTCCATGATTTGCGTAAGTTGATCATTTTGTGGGGGTGGAGCGGATTGGGGTGGAGAAATGGTGGGGTGGGGTTGAACGGATTTGGGGTAGGGGTGGGGTGGATTGAACGGTTGGGTTTGAGGTTGGAGTGTGTCGGGTGGGGTAAAGTGGGGAGGAGGGTTGGGCGAGAAACCCAAATTTACTCCAGGCCGGAGGAGATGTTTGGGGACGGGGTGGGGTGGGGTAATGCGGGATTGGGCGGGGTGGGGCAAAGTGGAACGAGGCGGGGAAGGGGTTGGGTTTGGTGTAATAGGGTGGGCTTAGTAGGATTCGGCCAGAGTGGTGGTGCGGTGGGACCGTGTGAAAAAAATATTATATTTTATGATTTTCATATGTTCACCATTTTACATGGTGGACGGGGTGGAGGGGTGGGGAACTGGTGGGGTGGAGCAGAGTTGGGGTAGAGGTTGGGTAGGGTTGGACAGTTGTGGCATGGGGTCGGGGTGGGCTCGGTGAGGCAAAGTGAGGAGGTGGCCTGGACGAACAACTAAATTACCCCAACGGGTATGGCTGTATGGGGCGAGGTGGGGTGGGGCGGTGGTGCGGTGTGACGAGGAATGGGGGTTAGGTGGGGGATGGGGAGGTTGGGTGGGATGCATCTAGGGTGGTGGTGAGGTGGAACCGGTGTGAAAATAAAGTGAAACATTAATTTTTCATGAATCTCATATGTTGATAATTTGGCGTCTTTCACTTGGCGTAGCGGTAATAATTGTCGTGGCGGTCAATGTGTTAAATATTTGCACCAAGATCAGATCATTGTAGATAATGGGTGTAGATAATGGGGAAAACGTGACCGAATGCTCCTATATAATTATATATGCTATTCATAAGTGCTGTGGAGGAGTTGCCAAGAGTACTTCTGGTTGCTAGGAGATGCGGGGAAGGAGGCTACAGCAGCTTCTTTTTTGGACAAGCAAGGTTGAAAGGAGGAGTAGTGGGAATTGAGGATGAAGGTATTCAGCACGTTTAGAAGAATGACTAGGTACGACGAGTAATTAATGCACAAGGTCTACAGAAGTTCTAAATATCGTGATGTCAAAGCAGAACTATTTGCTTGGAGTAGAGATCTTGAAGGGGCGCTATATAAATTTATGTGATTGATTGATGTATGGGGAACCAATCTTAATTTAACACATTGACCGCCAAGTACAAGTTAACTCGTACTTCAGCCAGTCATTTAACATGGCGTGTAGGCGGTCAATGTCTTTAGCAACAGATTGCAAGGGAAGAAGATGAATTTACTAACTTTAAATGTCTCGATAAAGTTTTCTACACATGTCAATAACACACTACTCATAATATTCACTTACAGCAACGATAGAGAACATAAAAATTAAATAACGACATACACAATAAATTTCACAAATTTAAGTTTTGATCAAAACATTGCTACATAGCTTATATGTTGTAAATGAGAATGCCATAAACCAAGTGCTGTGCTAGAGAGAATTGGTATCTTGGTCACATGGTCACAGTTGCTGAAGGACATCTGGTGACTAAATTGGATACAAAAGTTTGTAGCATCCATGACAATAGCCACGACATCTGCCATTTCCAAAATTAGTACAGCCGTCATTCACACATCGAGGAACGTTGCTCTTCGTTCTTGCTTCTAGTTCTCTCATCGTCTGTTCAAATTTTTTGTCAACCTCAACAACCTGTGGAGCAGCTTTGGGTGACGCTCTTTCAGTATTATGTTCACCATTCATAACTCCAGTTCTTTGCACTGCAAAAACAAAGACTATAAGTCAAACCAAACTCTTTACGGACCAAATTTCTTTCTCAATGATATTCAAAACGGATTCAGGGTTCACATGCAAGTTTTTTAATTCCTATCCTGAAATCTTGAAAATCCAGCTAGACCATAAAAGAATTGGCATAGCACCATCAAAGGTGGCTTGAGATGTCTGGGATATATCATGGGAGGAGGCTGAAGAACAGATGATGATGGACAGGGAGTAGTGGAGGAAGTGCATTGCCCAATGTGTATACATGTACGGGAATGACCAAGTACCAAGTAATCCTGAATTATTCTATTCTCTCAAGATTCTCAATCTCTTAATCACTTAATGAAAGCGTAATTTAAAAAATGCATATCTTGCTTCAGCTGGTATTAAAAGCAAAGCAAACTCCAAAGTTCTGCCACACACCAGTTTTGTCAGAGAGATCGGCTTGTTTATGTTTACCAGTGCCATATAAAATGAAGTCTGCAAGAACAGGCTAAACTGCAAATCAAATTATGCAAAAGCTGGTATTAAATTGTAGAGACGTAAAAGAAGAAAAGAATACATATTGCTAATACAGTTTTTGCCTGTTAATTTTATGTCTTTCGTTTGAATCCTGCTACTTGTAAAATTGACAACATGTTGTCAATCTATGCAACCCATGACGGAATTATGTCCTATTGCTGTATTGCTGTTGTCGTGCTTGCACTTGTGCTTGGAAGACTGGAACCCAATGATGATAATTAACGGCCATATTTTTTAGGCCCATATTGACCTGGAGACTGCCAACACCATTGGCACAATGAAAGCCCACTGTTGGCCCAACGAATGTGGCATCGACAATCTCATCAACAGTGGTACCTCCAGCATGTTTTTGTTACCAACTCTCCTGGTCTTGGCCTCATCTTGGATCTGGTGTCTGGTTACTACCCGGAACTGGCGTTGATTCAAGCTTTAACAAAACGAGTGATTACTGATTATCTTACCTGGACGAGGCAGCTGAATGACGTGCGTTGAAGCTGCAGCTCGACTGATCGCATGCGGTGAGTCGAGATGTTCGTAGCAAACGGGAAACGTGTATTTCGATGCGTGGTTGTGACAGTCTGGGTGGATACATTGTTCAACCATCATTGATAGTTCAGGTTCTAAACACAATAGGTTAACCAACTGTCATTACATATATACTCTAGGTTTTAAATCTTCAGTACGGAACTGCAGTCCATATGAAATTGCTCCAAACATATTAGGGCAAGTTGTGAGATTAAATTTTTCTTGAAAAAATAACGAAATAAATGACAATGATGGTGAAAATGACGATGAACATTGAACATGATATAGAATACTAACACTACCAGATGACCTGATAAGCTGGAATAACAATTGATTTCCAAACAGTCCAATTTTTATTCCTCTTATTGCATCATACCTGATTTAAAAATCATTGCAATAACAATTATTAATTTTCTTAAATTCTGAAAAATTATGATACTGTAATTTTATTAGCATTAATACGATTAGTAATGAAGGGGTATGTTCTGACCCTGGTGAATGTTGGGCCGATTGGTTGACGTTGGTTTTGTACCAATAATCTCTCGATCCTGTATGTGTTCATAGCAGAAGGGATAGATATACTGTGATGCGTAGTTTCTGCAGTTTCTGTGGTTACAGTGTTCCATAACAACTGAAATTCCTGTAATACAGAAATATGATACCTGTAAATTTACCGTGCAGACACTTCAGTGTACTCAAAAGCCACAAATCATAATTATTGCCTGTAGATTAATGTATATACAAACATCTCTGTGACTTATCACAGCTTGGTCAGTTTGATATTTCGGAAATTTATTACTTCGACAACGACTTTAGACTTGTGTGTCTGACCTGCGGTCTGAAATGGGCTCCCTCCACACTTGTGTCTGCTGCCAACTCTGACATGTTTTATCGCAATCTTGAAACCGTCCTCTAGCCTAGGTTGGATCGGGAGAGTTCCTGAGTAGTAATCTTGAAGGGGTGCATTGCTAGCATGCTATATAAATCATTGTAATGAATTATGTAGGACTAGAAAAACAGAAAAGAATTGATTGTTTCTGGCCAAAAATTACCTGTATTAAAGTAAATGAATCATATCTAACGTAATGGTTCCCTGGTTTGATGATTCAGTCTACAAGGTAGTGCTTTTACATGATGTACGAGTAGGCACAAGTGAACACTCCACAGGACAACTTCAGTCACAGAAGTGAAAAAGTGATTTATTACATCTGATCAAGTGACATTTTATCATACACCACTTCATAATGCAGACAGCTCTTAATTATGTACACATTAAATAGCTTCTCAAACGGATGAAATTGAAACTGAAATAACTGAATAACATAATTGCACCTGCGTTCAATCATAATTAGGTTCTCAGAATTCTCAGCGTCTTCACCGACAGTTCCGTTATTACTTCCCGTTCTGAGCACACAAATCTTTATTGACCATCAGGTCCTAAGACCACACTAAATTTTGCAACTTGCCCCATTGTCAGACTGTAGGTTAGTTCAATACAACAGGATGTTGTCCAAAGTATTGCAAGGTATTACCACGGTTCATTTGGACCAATCATCGATAGATACCTTATTCACTATAAAAGTGGTATACATATATTTACAGATGAACGTTGTGTACATTAAATCAGAGTACCAGAGCAGTGTAAATAACTGAATTTCATACCGGACAATTCTAATTTTCATGTTGTGCAAAGTAACGGCACCTACCTAGCATGTTTCGACTGTAGAACTCGCATGATTAAGCCTTGCATCATTATATGCTGTAGTGATTAAGCAATGCACGACTGCGTTTGTGTGATTAAGTGCCATGTGATTAACTTTCGTGATGAAGTAATTAACTTAATGATAAGTATCGCTTGATTGAATATCTGTGTAATGCCATTCATACAGCTATGTCAGCAAACTATGCAGAGCAATTCCACAAAAACCAGTCTACCTACGTGCCTTTAAATTAAGAAATTAGCTTCCTTCATTACATGGTGTTAATTTTCTATTCCTGAACAGACTATTGATATTGGTGCTAATGCTGCTTGTCTTTGTAAGTGTTTATGGTTTTGAGAAGAGGTTCTGCTGCTATTATTCTGTTGTTATTATCGTAATTATTATTGCTATTATTGTTATAGTAGTATTGTTGTTAATACTAAAATTAATTATTATGATGATCACTGTTGCATTGCTAATTAAGTTATAGTTAAGTATTAATTATGCTATGAAAACATTCATAAATAATAATTAAGGAAGAGGGTCAGGATAGTATAAGCCATTAGCTTTTGTTGGCTCTTGTTGCACTGTAGCCTACTTAGTTGTTCATGATTGTATCAACAGAATTGAATATGTGCAATAAACAATAAATAAGTATGTAAATTTATCGAAACTCCTGAAGTTATGAGCAGTTGACACAAGACATTTAGAACAGTCCATAGCAATGGAAAAAGTCGTTTATGCTTTCAACCTTTGCTGAAAATCCTTTAAAATTACGTTTTTAGTTATTACATCATAATTATAGTAAAACAATGACGATTTTACAATTACTGTTTGTACTGAAGAAATTTCGTTGCTCACCAGATGGCAGTTGATCCTGTGGAGGTCTTCTCCGTATGACAGTCTCAACAGTTTTCCGATCTATGTGCTCGTAACAGTACGGATAAATAAAGCGAGAAGCCATGTTTGGGCATCGTGCTTCCTTGCATCTTTCATTCACCACTGACACGTCCACAGGATCTGCAACTGAAACGATGTCAAACAATCAATGATTCTAATCCATTTCAAAGAAAGTGCAGCTATACGATTATGACGAAACTTCACAGAAAGAAACCTCATTACAAGCAGACGTCTCACTATAATCACCACATCAAAACCTTAAACAGTAAAGCAAACCAATTAGATTCCGTGTATCCCTTTAATATCTTTTTGATTGTAATCACAAAATTACACAGCATATTCTCAGGAAAGATTCCTTAAATTCTAACATAATTTCATGGATAACCAATGTGATGTCTGACCAGGTCACACCACAAAAAATGGATCACAAAAATTGGTCATGCATGAAATTACGCTGGAATTTAAGACCTTAATGTATGGTAGAACTCTATCTTGCAGGCGGTGCACCATATCATGATTGGAAGTTATATATCTTGGTCTTAACCATTCCACCTCAATGCTGTCCCATGTAAGTAAAGGCCAGAATGAGAACCCGATCACCGTGCACAGCATGATGACAGTGTTTGGCACCAGAATGGAATTTTATCTGGACAGAGGTTTGTAACTGCCAAAAGTGCATGCCAATCTCCTCTTTCATATTTACTTGCTGTATTCCATCAACAATTGAACTTTCTCAGAATATGGCTTTATAACAAGTTTTCTGGACAACGTGCGATATAAATATAATATCAGAACACACAGTACTACAGGCAGCATGTCAAACACCTTTTGCACATATAGGTTTTCCATACACACACACATATATATATATATATATATACAATTTATATGTATTATATATATAAATTACATATATATATTATTTGTCATTAAGTCATTTGCATATGTGTGTGTTTGTGTAATTACCTTCAGTTGGTCGTGTTAATCCCAGTCTTTCCTGACGAGCATTTTCCCTTCCTGTTTCCACGTGTTCCCAACAGAATGGATCCGTGAATCTTGATACAAACAAATGACATCCTGGATGATGGCATGTCTCCTGCAGCATTGAAATGTCTCTCTCCTCCTCTGTAACAATCAACATTAAAAATATCTTAGCATTCACGTTTTTAGTAGAACTACAAGCTACAGTTTTAAAACTTATGTTCAAAGTGTTAGTCTAAAGTTCCTCAACTTATTTGGCAATTGAAATGACTGATTAAATAGGTGCTGCTGATACATGTATATCAACTATTAGGTGCAAACTAACTTGAAGGGTCAACTCATAGACCTTTTCAAAGTAAAGAAAGTCATATAGGAGTTGAGTTTGGTGGTAAAAGTTTGGGGGGGGCCGGTAACGCAATGGATAACACGCTGGTGTAGAGTGCGAGAGGTAGTGAGTTCGAGCCCCCGTTGGGCGGATTTGCTTTGTAGGCTGCTATTAGCACCGTGTAATTACAAAGCTGTCTGTTCAGTTAGTAGTTAAGTTTAATTAAGATTACTGCATAACATGTAAATGTAAAGCGCAGTGTGTCTTGCAGGCGCTTAATTAAAGAAAATATATTATTATATTATTATTAAAGCACATACCTGATTTGAACAGCACACCTAAATGAAACCAATACTTAAAAGTTACAGGATATTTGGAACAGCAGAGGAAGACAAATTAATTCTAGAAACTGTTTCGAACAGGAATGACTTTAAAGAGCCATTTTCGACAGAAATGTAAATTGGTTTTGTGAAAAAAATGAAATCCAACATTCCATAGAAGTGAAACCTACTACAGAGACGTCTTGACAATTTCAAAGACACTGTACTCTTTTCAATCAATCATTAAAATTAATAATGGTATCGGTAACAACTGCTGTGATTGAAGTCAATCAATAAATTTTACCTCTATAGCGTTCAGCATCTGACAAATTATTCAAAGATACAACAGATGCAGATGGTGCAGATGGTGAAATCCCATTTCCTATTGTCTGTTGCAGGAGTTCAGCATTTGTAGAACTCGCTATTGTCTCAGCAGGTGGCTCATCGTTGCCGAACAATTGAATGTAATTCAACTTTGCAGAAAGAATCAGACAGATATCACTTGACCGAGTCATGTTCAGGTCGGTTATTCTGAGATAATTCTGCAACAGCTGATGAGCCTCTGTCTCCTCTGCTTCCAACAGAAACTGCATCTTCAATGGTTGGAGATTTGAAGAGACCAGTGGAACAGCAAATTCAGCCAGCTTCTGTCCCACTGCTGGAGCCTCTCGACCAATCAATGGGTAGAAAAGACCCTCATGCCGGGCAATCACCAGAGGCGACTTGATACAGTCATCAGCCTCCCAAAGAACTGGCAGATAAAGGCCGGTGAAGACATCTTCTTCCTCTCCAACAACAACAATTGGGCGACGCAGTACGTTGGCCGTGGCAAACACGTGTAGCGGCAGAGGAAATGGGTCTACCACACCTGCACTGACTTCCTCTCTCTCTGACTGCCCGCGTGTCATATCAATAAACGTTCTGAAGTCGCTATCAGTAGTCTGCAATACAGAGCACTGACGTAATTAATTGATCAGACTTTTGTAATGCAAAGGGAAAAGTTCGGTTGAACCTTGATATACACAATTTGTAAACCTAGAGTATAAAGTTATTTAATTGTACAGTAATAGAACACAAAATAATATGAAACAGTGCAATTATTTGTGTCTCAGTTTGGTATATACTGTTACTTCAGTACATAGAATCTGAACCCTTAATCACCCTTTTAAGTCAGTACTCAAATAACTCACCCATAGTACAGTTCTTTAGCCTTGCCATTTCAGCAGTATGACCACATGTACACAAAATTATGTATGGCAGTGTTTCACAGATGAGCAGACGCCTTTCAAATGGATGGAGAGGGTAAGTCCAAAAGTAGACAAAATTTGAGGGAGGTTGGGAGTGAGGAAGGAGGGGATGGTCTAAGTGGGTCATTTTGGGCTGACCTCCATTGTGGACGGTCTCATAAGTACAATGCATAGGCTTTCTAATTATCATTTCTAGATAACTGATGAACTTCCTGCTCATTAACTTCAATAGTGATTAGTTTAACATAACTAGTACTACTGATTAGTTTGTTTTGAAGTGGCACTATATAAATTTCTGATGATAGCTACAAATGCAGCTACATTGTAAGAAAAATAAACAGTACTTTCACTGTCATTTGCACCTGTAATAACCATCAAACTACAATTGTCTCTGAATATCCATTACTTTGGATATCTTTCTTACATTATGACAACACAATTCTGACGTCATGGCTAGAAAGCAAATCCAAATTAAATTCAGGTTTAGAACACAACCTAATCGCAAGGCAACATTATTATGACAAAACCGTATCAAGTAATGCTTAAATTTGTTGCCCTTGGTTGAGAGCATTAATTTTCCGAGTAGATAACTGTAAGTTCATTAAATGTAACAATTAGCACTTGATGTGCTTAGCATGCAAGTATTAAGGCATTTCTGTTGTATTTTATAAAGTTCAAGTGTTATTGCCTTTATAATTTGTTATTGCCTATATAATTTAATTCATTGTGTCTTTATTTCTTCACTATAAACTTTTCCCCTTTGTCACATCTCACTCATGAATCTGGTTGCATTTCACCCTAGCATCATCTTAGCCATCTTCAGTCACTGAAACCCATTTCAACAACTCACATTCTTGTCAGTTGACCGTTGAAACCAGCGCGCATGGAGGAGGTCCTTTGCAAATTCCGAAATAAAGACAAAGAGCAGACGGCGTAAAACACCAACACCATCTGAAGTACTCCACAGAGCCACTGACAGAGCACACAGAAACTGGTTACCTTGCCCTGAAAATAAAATTGAACTATCAAATTTTATTTACTGTGAAACAATCAAACTTAAGCTGAAATATTAAACCTTGAATTGGCTTGAAACTTATCAAAAATAACATTGAAATACGACACCTTGATTCAGTTCGAAACTGATCAAAAATTAAATTGAAACATGAAACCTTGAATTGGTCTGAGACGTAAAACACAAAGTTGAACTATGAAACCTTAATTCAATCTGAAAAATTCTAAATAATCTAATTGAAATACTAATGCCAAATGCAGCAAAATGCTCAATAAAAAAACACCAGAGTTCTAAAGAAGTCAATTTCACATATTCAATTCAATTTATTTATTGATCCCAAGAATATCATCCATTTATAACTCACAGGAGTGCATTTTCACGATTTCCTGAACAGTTCATACTAAATGGGTTCTATAAAGATGTCTTTAAGAGATTATATAGTCTAACTTCTCACTTGCTAAATGCTTTTATCAACAATAGTTCTCGAAAGTCACAGATCTGTTACACCTGCCTTTAGAAACATCACGACATTGTAGAATTCTCAATTTAGTGTTTTGAAGACAAACAGCCCCTCCCCAAACCTAGCCTGAGAGCAGCCAGACCTATGAAATGTCAACTACCTCATTTTCTTAGTCTCATCAGAAGTGTAAAAATGGCCAGCCCTCAACCTCACTGTCTCATCTTCTGATGTCCAGTGTGCAGCCAGTGCACTCAGGGGGAGGCAGAAAGCTCAACGTGTGACTCTGTTTTATGAGGCCTGGAAATTGAGGGATTTGAATTGCAAACATTTCAGTTCGTGGTTCAGCATGCTAACCACTGGAAATCAATGCGACGATGAAGCGGTGTATAAATGCATAAAACGATCGACATACCCGATGCATTCAGTGGAAAAAGTGGTTGTATCGTACGACACCAGTTAATAAGCTCTGCATCTACAAGTGAAGCATGAGTCCTGTCATCAACGACAAGATCAAATGCATCGTTCTTTATCACAGAGGTGCAGCCAGCAACTTCTTTTCCCAGATATGGCAAACCAGTTTCTTCGTCATCGCCAGGAAAGTGTATGCTCTTCCTGATCTTGGTGAGCTTAACACGTTCATCACTGTAGTCTGACATCTGTAACGTGATCACAATGGGAAAACGATTCTGAAACATTCAAGATTAGGCAAAAAAATTTACAAAAGCATTTGACACAGTCAGGCTTTGTCATGGAGAGATGCTGTTTGGCTGGGAAATAGCAAATTTGTGTTATATCTACAGATCAATAGCCTCATACATTGCAGGTACCATACTGCAGAATTCATATATCCACAATCCACATGATATGTGAGCTGCTCTTCAGACTCACGATTGATGAGTGCATCAGATTTTAAAATTCAATAAATCTTTTATTTAAAAATATACATACATGTAGGTACTCGATTCCGCAAGGAATTAATAGCTATGATTTGCCAATCATTTTGAAATACTTACATTAAAAGTCAACACTCTTGGCAATCTTTTGCCTAAATTTTAGTATATGTGCCAAAGAAATTAACTTTGCTTTCTTATTTGGGCACCATGATGCCATTATATATAGAATCGGTAAATCTAACTCACTCTTTCTCTCTATCATGAGATAAAATTTCACAGACAGGAATCATAAGTCACTGTAAATTTCCCCTAGGCTTACAAGTGTGTAGGTTACCAACCAAGGTTGCGTATGCTTGCTCTAGATCGGTACAATCTCATACAAGTCTTAGTCAGCAAGCTTCTATACCTAACACAATGACCTCTTGACCTAAAACCAAACTGATGCTGTCACTCGCACTCTTCTACTCCGTCAGCTTGTGTCAGGACTCTCAGGAGTTCACGTTTGTTAATCACATTACAACACGCACCTACGACGTAGCCGATGCATTTTATCATTTTTCTTCGCAATTGGGTTTTCACTGCGGTTTAAACGGCGTAGTGAAATTACGGCAAAAATAATTACGGTTCTACAGTTAAATGATTAATAAACCAACTACACGTGTCTATATGTGGCAAATTAAGTAACTGGTTTGTGCAAGAAAGCTGCGATGCACAAAAACCGTAAGGGTAAAATATCTCAGACTTCACTAACAATAGCCTATCAATTATTCCCTGACGGATTTTCCAAACCCGTAGGCTACAAAGGCGGTCAAACTATATGAATACGCGTTTAAATGTACGAAGCATGGCTACACAACTTACCTCGATGTAAAATGCGAATAAAAACGTCAATTAACACAAATTTGTGCTTCCGTTAAATTTCTTAACCGAATTTCCGAGAGAATTTAAAAACCTGAACGAAAATAACACGACGAATAAATAAACCCGCGTATCTCGTGAATAACGCGCATGTGTTACCACGGGAAAATTTTCAAGGGATTTTCCCAATCTCTGTCTCTCTTTCTGTCTCTGTCTGTCTGTCTGTCTCTGTCTGTCTGTCTGTCTGTCTCTGTCTGTCTGTATGTCTGTCTGTCTGTCTCTCTCTCTCTCTCTCTCTCTCTCTCTCTCTCTCTCTCTCTCTCTCTCTCTCTCTCTCTCTCTCTCTCTCTCTCTCTCTCTCTCTCTCTCTCTCTCTCTCTCTCTCCCCGTCCGTCCGAACACACGGTAATTATGTATTTCCGACGCGTAAGCATTAATTAGGCTATAAACGCTTAACCAGAAAAACAGGTTAACATAACCTACTTAGCCTACTGTAACAAGGAAGGGTTAAATTCTAGCCTACGGGTTAGGCCTACACGGGCGCATATGTTGATGCCTCCGTTGGCTTTCTTCCCAGAATAGTTCGCTTGTTCAGAAGGCGATTAATCCTATAAAGAACACTTGGAATGACGCTTTTATTGGAAAGTGGAAACCAAGCAAAAGTACGTTGGGGTAAAATTTCCAGATCACTTCTAGGCAATTTGCGTAGGCCTAAAACTTTACACCCAGCGAGAAACGTCGAATTGTTCATCCTTACGAAGTTCAGAAGTGTATAGGCCTATCCTATCGAAGCCTGGCAACCAGCTAGGACCACGAGTATAGGGTTCCAGGTTCCTAAGAGTAGGCTAATTGGCCTATAGCCTAGACAGGGTGAGAATTTCCGGGGAGTTTGGGGTTTCAGCCCCCACTCTTTCTCAGAGCCCCATAGTAGGCCTGAAGTCTGCTTTTCACACCCCAATTCCAAGTGCATCATAGTCCAACCCCCAATTGTTTTTTCATAATTCTCACACTGCCTACATAGGCCTATATAGTCCATATAGATAGCCTATGCCCTATTATGGCAGCACATCAATAATTGTTTAGACGGTGGTCTAATAAAGGATAGGCCTATTCTTATACTTACTTGCTTATCAGCGTCTGCAGGTGCAGGTCCATAATTATATATATATATATATATATATATATATATATATATATATATATATATATATATATATATAATGGCTGAGATCCTTTCTTAGTGATCGTTCCTTTTCTGTGGTCCATGGCCCCTCTAGGTCCCTCTGGGTCCCCGCTCCTTACGGTCTTCCACAGGGCTCTGTCTTGGGCCCCCTTCTCTTCATAATCTATACCTCAGATCTTGCCTCTCTTCTTGCCTCCCATGCTATGCAAGCCCATCTGTATGCTGATGATGTGCAAGCCTACCAGCACTGTCGTGCCTCTGACTCTGTTGCAACTGTCCGGTCTATGTACTTTGCCATGGAAGCCTTGGGGACTTGGATGTCGTCCAATCGACTTCGCCTCAACTCTTTAAAAACTCAATTCATTTGGCTTGGCACTCGCCAGCAGTTGAAAAAGCTAGATATGACAACCATCGCTGATGCCTTTCCTGATTTTGTCTTCTCAACCAGAGTCCGTGACCTTGGTGTTACTCTGGACCAAGAGCTCACCTTTGCTCCACATATTCACTCACTCAGCCGTGCCTGTTATTATCAACTCCGTCAACTACGCACTGTTGCTCGCTCACTTACTCCTACTGCTGCTGCAACCCTTGTCCATTCTTTTGTTACCACCAGACTTGACTACTGCTGCTCTCTCTATGCTGGCCTACCAATTTCCCGTCTGAGTTGCATTGATCGCGTCCTACGCTCTGCAGCCCGCCTTATTGGCCGCATACCTAAATTCAGCCACATCTCCAGCTATATGCGTGACGTTCTCCACTGGCTTCCACTCAAGCAGCGAATTGAGTATAGGATATCTACTCTAGTCTGGCGCTGCATGCTAGGCCTTGCTCCTGCCTATCTTTGTGAGCTTTGTAGCCCTACTCTTAGTTCTCACCCCTTCCACTCCCTTCGTTCGACTGAACAAAGTCTACTCTCAGTACCTTTTGCTCGAACTTCCACTATGCAGAGCCGTGCTTTCTCGGTGGTGGGACCCTCAACCTGGAATGGTCTTCCTCTGACCCTCCGCTCTCTTTGTAAAAATCCTTCTCAGACTTTCCTCTCTCATCTTAAAACAGTTTTATTTGGCCGCGCTGAGGTTGGGAGCGCCTCTGAGTAGCCCCCTTGAAGAGGCGCTATATAAATGCATATAATGAATGAATACATATCTATATAAATAAAGAAAAGATTCTGTGTGTCTGTCTGTCTGTTTGTTCGGGATGCATTTCCACAGTTTTTGAGCTTTTCACTCCAAACCTTCACTACTGTGTAGGTCTCGGCACGAGACACAAAGTCGAGGGGTTGGCGATCCTCTACCACCATGGGGGCCAGGGTGGGGGTGCGAAACCCACCCCATTTTTTTCCAAAACATTTAGCCATTCATATGATTTTTTTTCCTAGATAGAGGGCCATCAGAACCACCCGGATCAGTAGTTGGTTAATCTCTACCACCAAGGGGGTCAGAGTGGGGGCAAAAACATTAAGACGGTTAGACACCTTCTTAAACGCTTAAATGGTCATTATATTAATGGCGAGAGCTGCTGTTGCAATTTTCACGAAAATCCTAATTTCTCGAGTGGCGTACTGCATGGTGCAGGTCGGTGTGGTGGGGTGAGGTGAGGTGGGAAAGAGGGTGTGGGTGGAGGGAGGGTGGGGTGGGGAAGGGTGTAGTGGGGTGGGGTGGAAGGAGGGTTGGGTGGAGGGTGAGGGATGGGGAGAGGGGGTAAATTTTTCCCGAAAACCCTAATTTAACGGGTGGCGTACTGGTGGAGGTCGTAGTGTGGTTGGGTGGGGTAGCGCGTGTATGGAGGGGTGGGGGTGAAGGAATTTATCCCCAAATCCAAATTTCACGGGTGGCGTACCGGTGGGGTCGGAGTGCGGTGGGGTGGGGGATGGCAGGGTGAGTGGGGGTGGAGGGTGGGTTGAGGGGTGGGGATCGTGGTGGGGTGGAGGTGGGGGTGGCATGGAGGGTGGGGGGGTGAGGGTGGGGTGGGGTCGTGATGTGTGGGGGGTGGGCGGGATGGGGTGGAGGGGTGGGGGGTGGGGTGGAGGGGGTGAGGTGGAGGGTGGGGGTTGGGGTGTGGGTGGGGTATGGAACTGGGGTGGTGGGGTGAGGGTGAGGGTGGGGTGGAGGGTTGGGGGTGGGGAGTGGAGTGTAGGGGATGCGTGGGAGTTGGGTTGGGATGGAGTGGGGGTGGTGGGGTTGGGAGGGAATTAGGGGTTGAGTGGGGGTGGTGGGGGTTGGAGGGGTGGAGGGCTGGGTTGGGGGTGGGACGGGGTGGAAATTTTCCTGAAACCCAAATTTCTCGGGTGGCGTACCGGTAGAGGCCGGTTTGTGGTGGGGTGTTGTGTGGTGGGGTTGTGGCTGGAGCGGGTCGAATCCTAAATTTCCCGGGCAACGCCGGGTACCCCAGCTAGTATAATATATATATATACATATATAATATATATATATTATATATAAATATATATATATATATATATATATATAGGGTGTCTCGATAGGTCGAGAACGATTTTGAATGCAGAAAAATATATGTTATAGGCTACACAACATAATGTGGAAAGTTTTATACTGGCGGATAGGTTGTTCAAATGAAAATGTTACGCAAAGAAAATTAGATCACTAGCTCACTTATTCAAATTTTAGCGCCAATATCCGTGACGTAATCAAATTCGTGCCAAGTAAACGTAAATAAGCAGCATTATCATTGAAGGTAATACGCCGATTAGACAATGACCAGCGTTGCCACTCTTTGGGTTTTCACAAGATCTTGGGTTTTTCGATCCGCACGTGGGATATGGGGTTTTAGTGAGACGAACTTGGGTTTTCTCCTTGATTTTTTTGCGGCGGGAAATGGAAAATTTTTCCCCGAAAATCCAGCCCCCTCCAAAACGAAAATCCTGGCGCCGCCACTGACAGAGGAATTGCGAGCGTGTAAAGCGATTGCTCATGAAGACAGGAAACAATTTATTTGTTTATTTATTCATTTATTCACCCATAAGTGACCCGGCCATTGATCCATTAATTCATCTACAGTTATATATAGGGCCTACGTCAGATTCTATCCATCCACCCACTATTCACCCACTCTTCTGCCCATTTAAAGGCGCTGTAGGTCTATCCATTAATCGTTTCATCCATTTATCAATGATTTCAAACTTTGCTGCAGGATCGAATCAAAGATCGAAAAACATAATGAAGTCAATAATTTCTACGCATAGAGGTTGAAAAAACGATTGATATCCAGACTGAAGACCGAAGCCCAAATAACAGAAAATAATAGAAGCAATTCAAATAGCGTCTGGTCTAACCTGGATAATGAAGCACCAGAGGTGTCTAAACGTACGTGGTGAATGTGAGGGAAAACGTGGTCAGCAACTATACCCACTCTGGCGTCGAAAGGACAAGGAAGTTCCTCGACGGACCACTGCGCATGGCTGGTAAACCTCGCGAACTTTAAACAGCGTCGTTCTCTAGATAGGCCTAATTATAGGTTATCGTGTTGTTACATAATCAGCATTCTGTAGCCTACCCGGCATATATATTGTCCTTGTGCCCTCCTCGGTTGTCCATTCATCAATGGCATGCATGGGGAAAATATTTGCCAAATGTGGAATCGGGCATGTTCTCAAATTGCATATAGCATAATAAAATTAATGATGTAATGTAGGCCTATTGTTATTTGAAACTTATATCGCACCGAAATCAGAAGAGGCGACATCTCACACAATAATTATTAAGGAAAGTATTGTAGCAATTTGTAGGCCTACGTATACATGGATTGCATAATAATTATTATGTGCTTGCATAGACACAAACGTACCTGGTACATTGTTGTCACTGTCCTAACATAACATGTAGGCCTATTAACTATCTGCGTTGGTTTTCTGTGTTGCTTTAGGAACCGCTACATTGCTGCTTGATGGGATTGGATTGAGGGGATTGTGAGGAGTGATGGTTTCGTGGCTCTGTGACAGTCTGTGTTGTTTGTTGTTGTTGTTGTTGTTGTTGTTGTTGTTGTTGTTGTTGTTGTATGTTTGTAATTTATTTGTATTAGTACCTGCCGGGCCTCTGGCGTGGCGTAAAACCCCGTAAGCTCCTCGCAAAGGCAGGAGGACCCCTGGCGTGGCTAACTATAGGCCTAACTATAGAATCCCGCAAGCCCACTATTATTAATTTTAAAGGTTTTTCTTATTAATGTGTTGTTCGTGTTGAGCCGAGGGATGAGAAAGGGGGATGAAGGGAAGAGGGAAGTGGTGGACGACGTGGAGCAAGATGGCAGTGGACAATCGAAACAGATACTCTAGATGAGGACAACCTCAACTCAATCGATGGCCATGCATGCAGGCGGAAGATTGTCCAACTTGGCGCAGAAACTCTTTTGTTACGAGACCGAAGCAGGTTGTTTGCAAATAGAATAAAATAATATGTAGGCTACTGTGTGTGGAGGACTTTGTATTATAGTAGGCTAATCGTTATTTGGTCAATCAATTGTTTTTTCTGTGTCCTGTCTTTCTGATTGTTCTCGACTTTGTCTATCGCCCTGACATCACCGACATACATGCCAAAGTAGTCCTTGCCAAAGTAGTAAGTAAGTAAGTAAGTAAGTAAGTATGTAAGTAAGTAAGTGAGCGAGTGAGTGAGTGTGTGAGTGAGTGAGTGTGTGCGCAAGCGAGCGAGCAAGCAAGCAAGTAAGTAGGTTTGTGTGTATGTATGTATGTGTGTATGCATGTAGTATGTATGTATGTATGTATGTATGTATGTATGTATGTAAGTAAGTTTGCATAGCCTTTTAATAATATAAAACAATTGCTCTCATCTTAAAACTAGACCGAACAGTAAAAGGGTTAAATACAAGTGCTATTGAAAAACCAATGCGACCAATGCAGTGACGGTTATAATTATAAAATTATGTACGCAGCCATAACAATGTATATCTAGATCGATCTATCTGCCTTATCCATGCTTTTAAAACGCAGTTTAGAAATCCATCAAAGGCTCTATGAATATGGCTGTCTAAGGAACCTGAGCATATGCCCTATATAATTATGTACTTTCATCGCTGCATGAAATAGTGTAGGCCTAATGCAATGAATTCGTAACTTAATTATACCTATAGCCGGTCACTGTTGTAACCATGCATTACCAGTGCGAGCAACCAGAGAGAAGATAATTATTATGAGTTTTAAAGGAGTTTTAAAGGAGTTAGAGAGACAGAAGCAGACAAAGACAGCGAGACAGACAGAGGGAAAGACCGAGAGAGAGAGAGAGAGAGAGAGAGAGAGAGAGAGAGAGAGAGACAGACAGACAGACAGACAGACAGAAACAGACAGAGAGAGAACAAGTAAAGAAGATGGGACGGCATTCCACAGCTACATCATTGTTCGAAGTATAGGTTCGCCATAGACAATAGTGGATAGCGGATGCCACCATTAATTTTATTCGTGCTCAGCAACAGACGCGCCATGTTGGCTTGTGTTAATGAAAACCACATTGAGTTTATCCAAATTTATTATTCTAACAATGGCCTACTATAGTCCTATAGGCCCTATAGATAGCCCATTATTGAAATTTTTTGTAGCATTTCCGCGTTAGTTTTGTCAAATCGAGTTTACTATGTAAATAGGTTACGTATAGGTCCTAAGAATATAAAATGTTGCTTTCTAAGAAACAAATGGATGACAATTGTTGCATAGGATCACACCTTATTTTTCGCTCGCTCTCAGATTACGCTTAGATTACGCTATTCTTAGCTAAGAATAGCCTAGGCGTCTTTACAAACCAAAGTGTAGTAAATGGCATGGAACATCGTATACCCTCGGTCAGCAAAGAGTCAAACAGTAATTTAAACACAACCTCAGCAATAAATTGTCTGTAATTCTCAATGCTATTAGTATATTTGCTAAAGCGTCGCATACGCTAAATAAACGTAAAGCAGCTTTAGTCTACGAAAAGCTTCGTGACGAAGGCAAGAAGCAGAAGGAGAACTCCGGCGCCCACAGGGGAGCTGAGACGCGGAGTCCCGGAGTAAAAGATGACCGGACTTGGGAGTGGGTTCAGTGTGATCAAGGTGTAGGAGGTCGTCAGTGTGTCGCAGAATGGAAGGGTGGTCATGGTGGTGGGCGGTGGCGTCGTGGTTGGAGCGGTGGTGGTGGGAGGGGTGGTCGTTGTCGCTGGGGTGCTGGCCGCTGTCGTGGTCGGACCAGCTGGCGTCCACAGGCAGACGGTGGTTGTGACGACGGTAGGTTTCTGCGTTGTCTTTGTCGTCCCTGATGGCCCTTCTGATACCGCTGCTGCTGCTGTTACCGCTGCTGCTGTCTGGAACGCTATAGGGATGCAGTGGGTCGTCGACGGTGTTGACGGTGTAGGTGTTGTTGTTGTCGTTGTGGTCGTCGGTTTTGTCGTCGTAGGAGTTGTCCTCGTCGTCGTCGTCGTCGCGTATCTGTCCCACAAACAACCCAACACCAACACATCACATTACATTACATTACAACACAATGTTCTTTTCACGCAGAATAATAAATTATTATTGGAGTGGCAAACTGTCGTCGTTGACCATTCCAGCGCTCGCGAATAAGCTGGTGCCCGGCGTTTCGCCTTCAAGCGGTGCTTTAGAGGTTTGGAGTTTACGATTACGATTGGGATCATCGTAGGCATAGATTGTAATTGATAAATTGCTGCACTGCTATTTAGAGGGTATAGGACTATAGGTAGGCCAAAAAATGCTGCGCTTATTCGTGTGGACTAAGTTATAGTGTTGCATTCACCATTTGCATGAATAAACATATTCTGAAGGCTTTTAAAATGGCCAAGTAACACATGGACAACCAAGTATGAGCACGTCGATGAAAGAAAAGAGTGAGCAGTAGAAAAATAATGCGTGCGTAGGTTTGTAGGTTCGTACCTGTCGGCGCAAGGTTCAAATGCTCCGTTTTGCAGATAGTAGCGGACAGACCCAAGCGGGTTGACGTACCCCGTATTCCTCACCACAGGTTGATTTGCTAAGGAAGAAAATTAATCTTCATTTATTTGTCATTTTTCTTTATTTATATATATAATTATTTTACATAGACCTATATATATAATTTATATATATTATATTATAATCACACGAATTGGCATCATTCTTGTCGTTCTTCAGCCAGACTGACCTAACATTGCAGTTTGGTCATCGATTTTCTTAGCAGCATCGTTGCAATAATTATTATCTCACACATTATCACACCAACGAAACAGTCCTGGCGTAAATCTAGGGCTTATACCTCGTTATCCTGCCTGCTCGTGTCAATGTGCGGAGGCCCTAGTAGATAGAACGCTCATCGCCTTTCATGGTCGGGATGTTACCGTAAGTTGTGTAACATCAAGTGGGCAATTGAATGAGTATCGACTCTTAGTTGTAATACCGTAATCTTCGTTTATTAACATTCAATCTGACAGACCCCAGAATGATTACAGATAGCCTACAAGTTATACGAAACACGGCCCGCTTCGAACGACACGCAGGTCGGCTACACAGCAGGTTCGGTAGCTTAACACTAATGGCCTAAGTGCTGGAACGCTCCTGGTTCGGCCAAGCCAGGAGTGGGGGCGATCTTATTTTCAACAGACCCGAGGCAAACAGCACAACAGAAAGCGTCACTGGCAGCTAACAGAAGATTCAAATGAATTTTTGCCCTTACCGAGGCTTGAACCCAGGTCGCGATAATGACTACTCAGTTTATCGACCAGCGCTCTCTCAACTGAGCTACGGGCGCCCCAGGCCGTAGGGTATCTAACTCCTACATACCCTTTGCCTGCCACTTCTTGCCTCAGTCATTTCAACCTTATAATACTGACCATGAGGAGCATTGTTGAATGAGAAGTTTCAAACAAAGACATTTTAGGGTGTATACCTTGCGCAGCCTGACTATTAATTAGATCTTCTCGACGATATATTATATACATTGATAAACTGAGCATTAAGCCAAATTTTAGCGAATCAAAGAAAGTAATAAGTATTCTAACATTTGACTCCAAGGACAATTCCAGCGATGATGCCTCCGAGTGCGGCCAGAGCCAGCAGACCACCGAGCATCGCCCAGAGAGGTCGCATCTGGGGACCACAACATCCGGTCGTCATGTTCATCTGTCAATCAATTTTATTCGTTGAATTATTCTAGAGGTTAAGGGTTTTGAAACAAGGACGTAATAATATTATCAACAAATGGTTTATTTAGGAAATAATTATAGAGCACACTATTATCACGTCTATTTTGCATGCATTTAGGTAACAGGCGTAGGCCCTATATATCTTACCATGTGCTTAAAGTGTAGAAAAAGAAGTGCCTGCAGACGCTCCTTAACTTTCCAGCCTGTGCTGGCGAAATAAGTGGCAGGACGGCGTTCAGATTTGAAAATAAGTTCATGGACGCCGTCCATGATCGTCCAGCCACACTTTTAGCCCTGAGCTTACCATGACTATTTTGCGCATTACAATTAGGAAATATAGCCCACTATAATCAGCACCCCTGTTTTGCGTCCATAGGCCTATGTATAGAAACTTGAACCTATCATATACCTGTCTTTTCCTATTTTTTGATACATGCATCTCGTTTAGGCCTACTGTTAGAAATGCTTGTAAGCTATAGGGAACTGTATGAAGTGTGCTTACTCTGGGTCCATACATCTCGTAGCTTTCCAGTCCCTTCGGCCCGACTGGTCTCGATCCCTTTGGGTTAAACTGCACCTGTCTCGAGCTGTTGTACCTCACTCCATATCTATTGTGTCCGAACTCCGTCCTCGTGCTTGGTCCTCCGTTTCCGAATCGGTGGTGCCCTCCCTGCCCGTACTTCTCCGTCGCCCTCCACGATCTCGGCGGTCTTGACTGCGGGTTCTGGTTCGGGTTTCTGCCCCATGGCTGTTGTCGCTCGCCTCCGTTGCGAGGACTCCCAGGACCTTCCCTTCCAGGGTCTCGAGGATTCGCAGAGCTGTACCTTGGTGGAGGAGTGTCGTACTGGGGGTAAGGTTGGCCGTTTGCGGGGGTGGCCGGCTGATTGGGGTATTTAGGGTACAAAGAAGTCGGGGGTGGAGATGGCGGTCCTTGTGTTACGTAGGCTGGCTTATTTGGAATTATTTTGTTTGGCGCCGTATATTGAGGCATGTACGACTGAACATACGATGGACCGGACGGATTGGAAACTTTCTCAACGGCGGCTGCAACGATATGCTCCTTGGGCCAATGCCCAGCCCCACTGGCAATGGGCATGATGGCCGACCGATTCTGTGGACAAGCCCCTCTGAAAGTAAACAGTAATTAGACACATCACTTCATCGTAAGCTCATAATTTGACATTTAACAATATATAATTTATATTAGACCCAAATAATAATTAACGTGTAGCCTAATTGCACATTATTTTGTAATGCCCATTTCCAGTTATTTATAGGCCTTAATGGCGTCTCTTCGAGAAAACTCTAAAAGGTGCTCCCGACATGATTAAGCCTACGCTACACTTAGATCATGATTGGACGGAATGGTCTGCAACCGTTTGCGAAGTAGGCCAAAAGACATGAAAAGTAAATGAAGTTCATGTCACAATAACATTGATAACTTGATAATAATCTTCAATTTCTGACAATAATTAATCCACATAAGATATTTAGCATTTTTTTTATCGCGTGCCTCTGAAGGAAACCATTCAGTTTTTTTAAAACATATGCCATAATTACGCAAATAGTCTAAATGGGTAGGCTATGCACAAGACTTGCCAACATAAAACTACCTCTCCAGTAGGCTTATAGGGCTTATCTATGAATACTTCTTCTTTCAGGTGGGATTTTTGAGTAGGCTATCGGACTTTTGTTCAGCCTAATGGATAATATAAGCTTAATTATGGGCCTATTGCAACCACGTTGTCTGTACACAAAATTCTGGTAGCAGTTTTTCAATTAAACGATTATCTTTTAAAAGCCTCTATTTTAAAACATAAATCAAGGCCCACATGGCAAGCTTATCGGTTCTAAATCACAGCCTGATTCTCATAAATTCATTAGCTACATTGACTTACCCTTAATGTGATAAAACCGAAATAATTAATCGAAATCTTGTCTTCCTTCTTAAACTCTTACGCCTGAAGGCTGTCCCCGTCTTCTGCGAAACTCAAATGGCGTCTGAGTGAGTGTGTTGATCTTCAGTCGAGTCGTTGGTTACGGTCGCACCAAACCGACTTTTCAATAGATAGATCAGTGCATGACGTCAGATCGACTTCGTCTATTTACCCGTTGTTCCTGCTATCAGCCTATCATGCTATGGCTCGTTGCACCCACGTTGATCTGCTGACGGCTCTATAGTTCGTGCACACATCCTGGCATTTATTTGACGAAATCGGTCACACGACGCCGTATGCCTAGAAGAGACTCGAATGTTCTCAGCATGCTTCAAGGTTTGTTTGGTTACGATGGTGAAATTATGCGCATACATGCAGAAAGAGTTGTGAAAGACAACGGGCGTGGTGAAAAACTCCTTTAGGCCTACCAGGTCGTTTTTGAACAGGCTTTAGTTATTGCGTTGAATATGATATTCGCCGATGAATGTTTGGCTCTGTGTTGATCCGATTTAATGCACAATGCTTTTCTGTTCAGGTCAAAGAAAAATGAAATAGGTTAGCACTGATGAATACTAAGTGCATTATCATTAGGCTATTATATTGAGTGAGATATGGTTGAAAGACCCGAACGAGATCATCTGGTGCATTGCAATATAATACGACATATTTTCAATGTAATTTCAATTCGCAACAACTTATATTGCGCTAGTAAAAGCCCAGTAGATAGATGCAAAATTGAGGCATCAGCAGGTTGAGCTGTGAGTAGGCCTATAACCTACAACCATAATATTATGAAGGTGGGCGCTGCTGTCAGAAGTTGATTAGTCATTCAGAATTTGGCCTGACGACATTTCTTTGGTTAAGTTGGCCTGTCCTATTATGTAGGTCCATAATTTATATTATAGTATCCAGCGCTATGTAGCCTACTTCTGAACGTGCATAAGCCCATTATTTCAATTCGGTCAGTTGTAACTGAGTTGTTAACCTTGACCACCTGAGGCCCACCTCCGGACAACCCCTTTGATTTGACGCAACGCTGGTGAATAAGCTGGTGTCCGGCGTTCACTTTTGTTGTGTAGCACTTTAGAAATTTGAAGTTTGCTATTTCGATTTTGATTAGAATCTCTTGAAATATGAATTGTCGAGCTTTAATAGGTCTACAGTAATTTGATAGAAATTACGTTCAGTTGCATTGAATTCCATGCCAAGACTCATAACAAATCAGTTTGTGATGATAAAGAAAATGCAATTGTAGTTAATGTTGCTGCTGCTGCTGATAATAATGATGATGACAACGACGATGGGCTAATGACAAATAAAACGATGACGGCGTGCTTATAAGTCCATAACTATTTTATGAACCCATCCATAATCTTGTTTTTCTGAACTTGGCGACCTTTAGTTGCTAATAAATTGTTTGACATTTGCTCTTGGTTAAGTTGTTTCTGGACTTTAAGTGAAGACTTTTCACGTCATATTAGTGAAGAAGCTCTTAGTTTTGTTTATTAAGCGCATCTTTTAGAATACTCTGACCTCGCGATCGAAACGGAATGGCCATAACTAGACCTTTGCGTAATAGTGGCATGGAAAGCGGTATAAGGGGGAGGGGAGGGGCTATAATAGGCGTTGTATTCTATTGACCTGTTTAACTGTTGAGCAACTACAAATCTTCTTTCATGTTGGTTATGCCATAAGACGTGTTGGTTATGCCATAAGACGTGTTGCTTTGAATACACACACTGTTGGTTAAATAGGCGTAGGCTATACACGGCTGTTACCCCACACCAGCCACCATCCTTACAACCAAACAAACAAGCTCACTCTCTCTCTCTCTCACACACACACACACACACACACACACACACTCTCACACACACACACACGCGCGCGCGCACACGGAGCAGCTTAATTGGAACTGTTAACTGTCGTGGCAAAATCATATTAAAATAATTGAACCATTTGACTATGATTATTTTAGATCTATGGTGTTGGTTTGCAGTCAGTGCTTGTAGAGTTAACGTAGCGATCGAAACTGAAATTTTTCGATTTACATGACATGAAAGGTTTGCATCATCCAGTAGCACGGCAGAAGATAAAGCAGAAGCACGCTCTACTGAAGAGGTGCTATATGAATAGCCCTTTGCAGTTACAATTGCAACTGCATGCTTCCTTTTTAATACGACATGAACACTCTGAATTCCCATTCTGTTTACGTACAAGTAGATTCCTTGTATCAAGATCCTGAATTCCATTCAATTGACACCAGACCAAGAAAATCTGGTCTTTGCCGTAGCAAAATAATTATAGTCAGTCGGTGTTGATGCTATAGTTATAAACTATAGCATCAACAGATTTAATCAACACCGATCGACTATAATTATTTTATAGTCCTACTAGTTTAGTGTAGAATCGATTACTGCAATCATGCAATGTCGCCTTTGCTGGCTTGCCACAACGCAGTATCATTCGGCTTCAGGCGGTCATCAATGCTGCTGCTCGTCTGGTCTGCGATTGAAAAATTCGACCACATTTCAAGCGCGATCCGGGACCAGCTTCAGTGGCTTGGCATAGGTGACCGCATCAATTTCAAACTAGACCTTATCCTAATGTACAAATGCCTGAACAATTGTGCACCAGGCTACCTCGCGGACAGTATCAAACCCGCTAGCTAAGCTTAGATTTAGAATATCCTCGGGGTTATCACGCTGAGAGCGCCTCAGAATAGGCCTAGTTAGTAAGGTGCTAATTCTAAGAGGCGCTTTACAAATTCTCATACTTAACTATACGATACGATTTGTGAACAGTAATTATACGATTCTTCTATAGGCGCAATCATTGCTGGATTAACGTGCCATCATGGCTAATATATAATATGCCATCATGGATAATATATAATATGCCATCATGGCTAATATATAATATGCCAACATGGCTAATATATAATATGCCATCATGGCTAATATATAATATGCCATAATGGCTAATATATAATATGGCTCCACTGGACAGGATGGTTTGATGCGGCATGGATGAGGCTGAGTAGACGCTTCAATCCGCCATTGCTACACCCTTACGAGTCAATAAATTTACTAGCATGGTGTTTGACAATCCCTTCGTCAATTCTTGAATCAGTCTTTTTCGGTTTACAGCAGGAAAACGTTTCAGTTTACGAAGAAAATAAATCGAATAGTCGGCGAACATTATTAATATTTTCTGCTCGGACATGTAAAGGCACTCATGCTGAACTTCGGTTCCGGCTGATTGACCGTCGTCAATAGCGCATGACACGATCACCGCCAGAGGGCGGCAAAGTACAGTACCTCTTCGTTGTGGTACGCCGTGACGCAGGACAGCGGTACGTTGACGACTGCGTACTCGTGCAGTTTATTCAGCAGCATGTACTTGGTCATCGATTGACTGACCGCCCAGTAGCGGGTCGTTCGAGGTGACCAGACGGCGCTGAACCGCAACTGACCACGGTTCTCATACGACTGGACATAGGACAGAATGCGAGCACTGGTCAACTGCCTTTCCAGCTCCTCTGTGAACTCATCGAGGGTGAGGCCGAGCCGGACCCGTATCTCGCCCAGGAAGATCTTGTCGTAGAGGGCTGCCACGTACACCTGGCCCTTGTACTCGGTCACCGACTGCACAACGAGTCGGTAGCCGTCGTGTAGCAGCCGGAAGAACTCCGTCTTGTGTCGCTGGGGACTGTAGCTGTCGTATGCCGTCCACTCGGGCCACTCGTCCTTGACGAAGATGGCGGCGTAGCGCAGACGACGCTTGCTGACGTATGTCTCGACGTGTGACAATCGGTAACCCTGGGCAACGCGCGCCTTGAAGCGCTTCCGGTAGCGCGATGACGTCAGGTCGAAGTATGCGCGCCACCTGGTGCCGTCGTTCTGCGTCCAGACGGCGTTGAAGAAGACGTATCCGAGTTCCTCGTAGGCATCGATCCAGGCCAGGCGGTAGAGGCGGGCAGAGACCGTCGCAAGGACCTCGGCGAACTTGTAGTCGGGGATCATGAGCTTGACGATGTTGCGACCATCGCTGGACGTCGAATCGACGACGTTTGACTGTCGGTTGGGCGTCATCATCATCATCGAGTGGAGACTGTTCTCGTGAGGTGGTGGGTCCCTGGCCCCAGTCGCCGTCAGGGGTCCGTCCAGAAACACCCGTCGGATGGCATAGCGTAGGAAGTCGCCAAGGTCGTTTGGATCGAGCTTACAGTTGAGCAGAGCCGCCCACGTGAATCCGTACTCATCGTGCGAGACGATACTCGTTGATCCGTCCAGGGTACCACTGTGCCAGTACGCCTGTCCTCCCTCCTCGACGATCAGTCCCAGACCGTACCAGACGGAGTCGGAAGAGGAGGATGAGGTGCCGGTGGTGTAGGTCGGTCTGGCGAGCATCTGTTGGACGGTGCTGTTGCTGAGGATGGCGACGCTGGAGCGAGAGATGGATGCGGGATCGGAGGAGAGCGATTCGACGAGACGGACGAGGTCCGATGAGGATGAGATCCAGCCGCAGCTGGAATCGATGACGGCCATGTTGAATCCGCCGTATGGTGGAGACACCAGTTGAGTGGAGTTGAGGACGGATTGAGTACGGTCGTGAGGATAGCGAGAGAAATATTCAACCTGTGACACAATCAAGGTCCACTGTAGGGGTGCATACACGTATCTAGACTGCATTGTACTGTGTTGCAATTTGTAACTGTACATTTATATAGCGCCTCTTGAAGTCAGAGGCGCTCTCAGCACGATAAGCTCCGTGGGAAAAGAAACGTTTTTAAAGAACGAGAGTCTGACAAGGAAACACGAGTCGTAAATCGAGTCGCAGAGTCGGTTGTATTGTTTTCCATAGTGTTTTGTTGCCTTGTATTGTTGTGTCGTGAAGTGTTTCCATATTTAAATGGCTCCATTCTTAGTCAGAAGCCTCTGATTAAAAATTCGTTTAATGCCCTTTACCGAACGAAAAGCTACTTGAATACCACTGAAGACTACGCCAATTTTCTTCTGTGTACAGCATGCATAACAGCTGCATGGTTAGGATTTATACAGGGCTGTTTTAAAGGAATTTTTATAACTGCACAACCCCTTCTTTCCCTTCCCATCCTCCATGGTAAATTACTTCCAATCGGACGACAATGACCTCTTTTGCTTATTTTAACTGCACATAACTTGTGACAGAAGTGCTTCTACAGCTGCACAAATCCATTTAGAATTGCACATTTTGTGTACAACTGCACGCTAGTCAAGCCAATTGACTGATTGACTGAGTAGTTGGTTGGTTGATTTGACTCATTATAAAACAAATGAAATTTAAAATTTTCCTCACCAAGTTCAGTGTGGCTGACGTATGTTTAAGCCGAGTGACAAAAGCATTGAATATGAAGAGACTGGTAGGATGGATCCAAATTTGACGGGGGCTTATGACAACAGAGGCCGTTGCCCTCGAAAAAAATTTGTTTGGCGTAATGGTAGAGGTAAGCTTTTTTATACAGCGCGCACTCAGGACCTGCGCTTTTAGGTGCATGACGTATGTGTTTCTGCGCTCGTACTTTTACCCAGTCATTTGCGAGAGAACGCGAAACAATGTTCATAGCATTACATTACATTAGGCCTACACCTGTGTTAAAGTGTGTTTCCTATTATGACCAATTATAGACTATAATTAATTAGGTACAAAAGACGTTGACCCTGCCTCTGAAACGTCGGCTTCTTCCTTCAGAGTTCCTCCGATCTTCATTCGGTAGATTCCCAGCAATCGCAAGAGGTCACGAGTGTACGATTCATAAGAAACGCCTGCGACTCTTTCGACGACGAGACCGAGCAACATGTAACCGAAATTCGAGTAGGAGTAGCGGGTTCCTGCAAGAATTAAAGCAATTATGCATGAGCTGAAGAGTCATGTTATATAGGCTATGTTCAGCTATCCTATCCTCACCGGTCACATTGAGCTCTATTTCAATAATTAATTCAACGCTCAGTAAACACTTATCGTAATCGTAATCTCGAAACTTCTACAGCGCCCACAAAAACCAAGTCGCGGGAACCAGCTTATTCACAGGCGCTCAATCAAAACAAAATCGATAGGCAGCGGGTCAAGTCCGGAGAGTCAGGCAGGCAGATAGATGGACGGCTAAGGTGGGTGATGTTTAGAATTGAAATGACGAGGGATGTGATGAGAAGAAATCTTGTTTGGATACCAGACGACTTAAAATTTATGGAGATCAGATCTAATTGTAGTTTCAGTTTAACGTCAGTGCGTGGTAACAAAGACTATTATGTAGCATCACCCTCCTCCTTTATCCAGGCTTGGGACTGGCACTGGCAGAGTGCGACCAGTGGCGTATATAGTTCAAAGAGATCTGATCAAAGAGATCTGGTCTGTGTTGTGAAATGAAATATATACATACTCCACTCCACTCCACTAGAGGGAAACTCCTGTAAATGGTACATGTACATATGTATAACATTGTATATGCCTAAACCTGACAATAATGTATGCTTATTTTAGATACAACATGTACCTGGCGTATAGTGTAGTGTCTGGTTAAGCATGTATCTGACAACGGCTTCTTTGCTGTTCGTGTTAGGGTTGGGCGCCGTCGTAGGAAGATCCTTCTGGAAGAGTGGATCACCCACTTGACGATGGTCCCAGCCAGCCGTATGCTGCAGCAAGTGTCGCACTGTTATGTTCAACAGGGCACCTCGCTCCAACCGACTTTCTCCTCGCTCAATGTCATACTCTGGCAGGATACCTGAAACACAGGCAGCGTGGCGTGTATGCGTATACATGTAGGCCTTCGTATAGGATGGAACTATGCAACCTGATGTTAAAGTGAAGTTGTGAACTAGACGGGAAGTTACTGTGAGTCAACGAGGGGCGATCCTATAGCAGCTAATAATTATGAGAGTTTACGTCTAAAAGCCTCTCCTCATGATTGAAACCGCTTCAAAACATTAACAATTATTGCAATTCGTTCTTTCATTAATATTGTTGTTGTGATAATTTTGATATTGCTAATTATTTTTATAAGCTGTCTACTACCATGAGCTTGTTTATAATTAGGCTACTGTTGTTGTTGTTACTAGGCCTATTAGATATGTGTAGGCCTAGGCTTATGCGTATAGCGTACAGGTAACATGCGTTCGTCGTGTAAAAGGCTGGTACACAAGCTTCGTTCAATTTGCTCTAAATCTGGTCTAACTTTAGTCTTCTGTTTCCTGTAAGCAGTAATTTTCAAGAATTATTTCTACTGGATCACCATTGCTAGTCTTACTCATGGGCGGAGACTTAGGGGGAACGGGGAGACCCCCCAATGTTTGTGTGGGGACCGTCCATGGTCATGTCCCCTAACATCTAAGAAAAGAAATATTCGTAAATAGCATTAAAAATGTTACAGTGGTAAATAGGTTAATTCTGGTAATATCACAAGAAGCAAAGAAGTAAAGACTATAAAGACCAGAATATCAGCTGTTTTGACGGGGGAAAATGGTATGACTAAAAAAATGGTCATCAGGTTTTTGGGGGACAGGGAAAAGGGTATGTTTTCAGGAGATCTCGACCTAATGACTAAAAAAAGTCGTCTAAAATGTTGGTCGGCGAAAATGGAATTTTTTTCGCGACCCAGCTTTCCGTCCGCCCAAAATGTCTCATCACGCCTCTTTCATTTGCTGCCGAATTGTTTACTGTAATTTCTTTCTCTTTGGTCTATCGAAGGTTCGTCCTTCAGATCTACAGTGTAGTACCGTCGGTCCTAAATATTGCCGCCAGACTAATAAACGCATATCACGGTAAAGGCATACTCTCAAATTTCTACCTTAATGTTTGAACAACTTCATTGGCTCTCATCTAACTAGATCTAGAATGCCGCGATTAATGCGCAATAAATTCAAAGTCTTCGTCTTCGGTTCCCAGGCACAACGGGTCCTCCCCGAAATACCTATTTGATGTTACACTCCGGCCTCTTTCAGCCTCCTCGCATCGTCCACTTAGCTCTTTAAACAGATTTGATATTCTAGTTCCTCATGCCAGAACAGCTATGGCTCAATCAGGACCATCCTTTCCTTCAATTGGTTCCTCTCTGGAATACGCTGTCCCCAGTTACTAGATTTCAAATTTTTCTCTCATAGCCTTGCGCACTGGGAGCGCCTCTGAACGGTTTGCCCTATCTAGAGGCGCTTTATAGCTGTCTTAATACAATGCGATATTAATTAATTTATTGATTGTTATTAGTAGCAGTAGCAGTAGTAGGAGCAATCAGCAGTAGTAGTAGCTCTAGTCGGATTAATGGATCAATGGGTGCAGTGCATAGACCAAAGTAGAGAAAGTTTATATACTTGAATTCCTGTGTTCGATATTCGATACAAGGTGAAGGCAGCCAAGAGAAAACGCAACGTTAGAGTAATTAGCAAACGATCCGGTTTGTAAGGGTTTGAAAGCGACAGAGCGGCGCCACCTAGCGTATTATAATAGTCTATGGATGTCTGGACGTCCATCCTCCTCCTCCATTTACCTCTTCTCTTCCTATTCGTCCTACAACCATATCTATGCTTATTACAATTATACTTATATGTAGATACATACATACATTATTATCGCAATAATATTATAAACACAGTTACACACACGCAGATTAGCTTCTTATGTCTGTGTACATCGTATAGACCCAAATGTATGCCAGCGAATATACTTTACATATGTATAATTATATACATATCGCGTATATATATATTATCGTACTAATATAGTACATGTATATGCACACAAGATATGTCTGAATGCATGCCATCGTATACACTCCCACAACATATGAATATGTATGAGCCCACAGCGTGCAGCAGCACATAAGCGTTTTCTCTGCAGCAGCAGAAAACATATGTAACATATGTTGAGAAGTTGCCTTCAAAGACTGCAGCTGACTGCAGAAGTCATCCAGTTGCTGTAAAATAACAGCTTCTCACCGGTTCAATCGGTACATAAACTTATTATCAGTCCGGTAAACATAAGCAAAACGTATACTCCCTAAGTCGATGGAAAAGCCATGGTAACCATATATGCTTTTGAATTGAAGTGGGAACGTTGGAAGAGCAGAGTTGCGCGCCAAAAGAGGCTTACTGGCAATTTTACTGATATGTAATACTGGTAACGTATAGGTCTAGCTATAGACTGTTTAATTTGGAACTTGTTGATTACGAAGTGAACGTAAAACATGTGTTTTAACCGTGGGATAGGTGTCCATTGGTGAAGTCTCTTTTGCACTATTTAGAAAGGAACTTTTTATGGCCTTATCTTTGTTTTGGATAACCACAGATTAAATTTAATTCGCTTGATGGCCCAGTTACTCGATCTTTCCAGGGCAAAAACCTTGACAATGATAAACACATGTTTTATATAATTTATAGCGTTTTAAAGACACTGCAGACTGCAATGCGATGTCTTTAAACATTAGAAACTATTTAGTGCTTTTTTGTCATTTTATCTTCATCACGTCGTTTTCCCATTTGGTTAATTTATTTCTTCATTCTTAAGATTCTTTCACGTCATATTTTATTCCACTCTCAATCGCATTTGTCTGTTTAATACCTTCAGAACCGAAGACTTTTGAGTCGAGTTCGAGTCGCCCCTCATCGTACAATCGAAGGATGCTGACAGCTGTTATGATTTTCGAGACGCTTCCGACGCGCATCAGTGCCCAAGGCGTCATCAACCGCTGCGCACTCGCTCGACCGTAGCCTGAAACCACAACCGGAATTCGAATAACAGCTGCCTTAGACGCCAGGAACAGTTGTATGTCAGAGTAAAGAGCAACTACTCGAAAAAGATAGAAAATGAGTTGCACGAAAGTGATGCAAAATGAGTCACATAAAAATGATACAAATGAGTCACATAAAAATGATACAAAATGAGTTACATGAAAATGATACAAAATGAGTCACATGAAAATGATACAAAATGAGTTACATGAAAATGATACAAAATAAGTTCCATGAAAATGATACAAAATTAGTTACATGAAAATGATACAAAATGAGTTACATGAAAATGATACAGAATGAGTTACATGAAAATGATACAAAATGTGTTACATGAAATGATACAAAATGAGTTTCATGAAAATGATACAAGATGAGTTACATAAAAATGATACAAAGTGAGTTACAGAAAAATGAAAAAAATGAGTTGCACGAAAATGATACAAAATGAGTTTCATGAAAGTGATACAAAATGAGTTACATGAAAAAGATACAAAGTGAGTTACAGAAAAATGATACAAAATTAGTTACAGGAAAATGATACAAAGTGAGTTACCGGAAAATGATACAAAGTGAGTTACAGGAAAATGATACAAAGTGAGCGTCTGTTGCACACCTTCAAAACCGTAATTTGCAAAACTTTGCTATTAGGATGGATCAGAGCAGATTAGCAGTTGCTGTTGACTGAAATAAGATAATATAAAACAAACAGCAGTGGACTTTTGAATAGAAAAAAATAACATTCTGATTTTATGAATATAAAAGCAATGCAATGCGAAATTATTGGGTGGTGGCTCTGTTCATATGGAGATAACAAGCACAGTAGAGTCAAGTAATGCTGAGCCCGACGGGTACTGGGTAGACCCTCCCAACTGGTATCTATAGTCAGCCCTTCATCATCCCTACTCCGGTGACGGTGCATGAATACCATCGCAATTCGGAATGAAGTTGGAATGAAGAAGTTCCGCGGCTGTTGGATTCATGTCATGTGTGTGCTTGCAACCAAGAAGTAAACAGATCTTTCCGCTTCGGGAAACAGAGAAAGAAGGAATTTTATCGAGGCTTTCCTATTCCTCCTATCTTCCATACTGCTAATCCGACTGAGTGACCTTGACCTATAGGGTCATCCAGTATTCGAGCGGTCAACGTCTCACTCACCCTTGGCCACAGAACAGCGGGTCAGAGAGAGGTCACGGATCCTCTGCGGACCTTTGCCTTTCGAGCGTTCAAACGTAATAGCATCGATATGAATCACGTTGTTAAGATGCCAATCAGTTGAATGCCACTCTAAACTCCAAAGACCTTCATCCGGCGACGTTATTTTCTGCATCTGGAGTAAGTGGAGTCGACTGTTCCTGTACATTGGTCTGCATGCCTGTGAATAATCTTCGCAACGGAACAGACTGGTACCGTCACAAACCCATGGACTGTCTGGTCCTGCTGCCTTAGTCTTCAACCGACCATGACGGGGTAGAGCTGGATCAGCAAAATCCTTCCGCCTGTTTTATCCAATGTTGAACGCTTAACCTGCTACTTCAGTTGGCTGCATATGCGCTTCTAGCTGGATCATAGATTATTCACCACTTGGCCATTATCATGAGGAGGGTAGGATCTCAGAGATCTCTCAGCTCAGCATGATCAGGGCGTGCACATGTAAGCTACTCGCTTACTAATACCCAAGTGTAGACGGCGTCTTTCAACAGACAGTAACTTCTGGCATTGCATAAGTTGTAGCATATGCGACTGAGCATAGGCTAAGTATAGTCGCGGACTAATAATTATTGTCAGCAATTTCACATATTTCTAATTCTCTGCGATGTTGAGAGGTTGTAGGCACACCTTCTAATACTCAAGGCTAAGAAAGGAGCGTGTAGCCTATACGCGGGGCTGATTAATCTTCCTGTTCATATCCCATCGATATCCCATCAGTTCTCGGAATGCGGACTTCCAGGGTTTATGGACAGAACTCCCTAGTTGTAGATCCTCGGCATCAGATGGTTCATCATCAGATGGTTCATCCGGTTCTAAAAGATGTTCGGTTCTGAAGCTGCAATCAAAGAGGAAGTTGTCTGCAGACGATAGATATCACGTCATCAGGTTTTTCCATAACTCAAACCTCATTGCTCTCTGCTCAGTCGACCGAGCAACTCAGTCATCTATGACGTTAAATAGGACTGCCGTTGGTTGATCTCCCTTGCGGTCTTCAGGTGCAAATTTTCCTACAGTTAACACTAAAAACATACCGGTATTATACATGTATGTAGGCGTACTGTACGTAGTTCCTTACAAACATGACTCCAACAAATCAGACTCACGTTTGCATCACTTGCGGCTCATTAACTGCCAACCTTTGTAAAGATCTAGCCAAAGTATTGCAATTCCTTACAAAATACTTGGGGGGGGTCCCGTAGCTCAGTGGTGAGAGTGCTGGTCGTTAAACTGAGAGTCATCCGCGCGGCCCGGGTTCAAGCCTCGCTCAGGGCATTAATTTATTAAAATTTCTGTTAGCTGCCATTGGCGCTTTGCTGTTGTGTTGCTTGACTCGGGTTCTGCTAAAAATAAAGATAGCCCCTCCCACTTCTGGCTTGGCCGACCAGAAGTGATCCAGTACTTAGGCCATTAGTTAAGTTACCGAACCCACTACTGTAAAGCCGACCTGCGTGTCGTGCTATAGTGGGCCGTATTTCGTGTAACATGTACTTGTAATCATTCTGCGGTGTGTCAGATTGAAGCATTAAATGAAGATATTATTATTCATACTAAAGACTTTTGCGTCGTCGAGTATAGGCCAAATGCAAAATGTAAATCGTGTGAATTGCTCTGCGTTACATGAAAATCTCGTCAGGAAGATAAGATAACACCGGCGCTATATCAAGTCAAGTCCAAAATAGTCATGTTCATTGTCCGTATCCTGTATAGAGGCCTACTGCCATTATTAGGCCTATTATATGTTACATTGTTCATTGTGACGCACAAATTAGGGGATTTTCAAAAGAGAAAAATAAGTTTTCTTGTTTCACTGACTTGGGAGCACAGTCATGAGGCTTCTTCCAATCGGACCTCTCCCCCCACACAACGTGCTTCCATCACACACATGCACACACACACACACACACGCACCCACACGCACACACCATCTCCACCATCTCCATCTATGGACACGAGCATAACAAAAGTTAGCTTGAAGGGGCGCTATAGAAATGGAGAAATAAATAAATAAATAAGTGAACTAGAAAGAGCTCGGAATAAATTCGCTTATGAACAAAAATCAAATAAAATTATTAGCATTCCTATCAGCTGCAGGACTAGGTATTTATTATACAGTGAGCTTTTAACGGAGAGCACATGTTATTGTTACATAATTTATATATAGGCTAATCAGGTTAGACTACAAAACGATGCTCCACAAACCTTTCCTCATTAGAAACTGTCCTCCTTTACTAATGGCGACACTCGCTCCGGGTATTTTACGTTCGCGCATATACGTCGTAATGACGTCATCGAGTTCGTCAAGGTCATAGATGTGCGATGCTCCAATGTGATTGGTGCTACTGTTGGAAACTGCATGAAACGAACACAACAAAACAAACCTGTAAACGTCTTCAGTCAAAATATATCACCACAGACGCTGTAGTAATCTAAGAGCACCAAAGACATGTGTTTAATATGGCCTCACTTTTCTGGATGAATCAAGGTAATTGTGTGAGAGGTGACTAACGAGTGGCCAAATAAGGACGACCGAGGCGCGCATAGGAAACAATTTGAGGGGACACGATGCGCCCTGTCCACAATTAAAAACAAATTAAATTTCGCGCTATAATGATGTACTATACATTTTAAACTGCCATCTTCCTTCCCTCGGTGTCTCTTCTTTCTTCTTCATCATCCACTGCTCTACTAAGTGGTTTTTATCACCTGCAACCTTGGAAATAATCATTGTCTGCAAAACCCCATGACGCCTTCAATTAACAAAGCGAGGAATTATTGTCTATGCTACTAAGGCCTACTTACATAGGCGGAGACCTGGGCGGAGACTTGGGGGGGGGGACGGAAAGACGCGAGATTTTTTGATAGACGAATGGCTGAAAAATTTCCATCTTTTGCCGGTGTCACGAAATAAAGTCTCCCCGATACAAAGTCTCCCCCCGAAACAGAGTCTCCTCCTGGATGAAACTCTGTATTGGAAGAATTTTTCTGAAGTAAAAGTATATTATATTTTCTTGTTGCATTACCTGGCAACGTAAACTAACCGTTTAGCCTGCTCATATCTAAATTTGACGCAACTGTAGCCCATTTCACGCTCAACGGGAAGACTTTATTTCGTGGACGGAGGAAATATTCTCTCCCCCACGGAGACTTTATTTCAGAATATACCCTCCCGGGGGCAAATTTATTCTGGAACAGATCCTCCGGGGGAGAGAATCTGTTTCGAAATAAAGTCTCCGGGGGAGACTTTTAGGGGGGGAGACTCTGTCACGCGACACCGGCCAAAATTTCTGACGATCGGCGAAATCTCGAAAAAAATTCTATTTCGCCGCCAAAAAAGTTGATGACCTTTTTTAGTCTTGACGCTCAACGATTGGGGGGGGGGGGGGGAACAAATGCATGGGCCGTCCCCCAACACCTTCATTGGGGGGACCGTCCCCCCTTTCCCCCTAGGTCTCCGCCCATGCCTACTTACAATTCAACACAAGTATTTAAAAGGTCAAAAACAAAGCGATAAATCTAATCGATCCAATTGTAATGAAATACTACGTGTATCAAAAAACCATCAATCGACAGGAACTGCAAGAACCTGCTACAGCAGGGGTTCTCAACCGGTGTGTCGCGACACACTGGTGTGTCGCGACTTGACCGGTGGTGTGTCGCGTAAAAGTGGTGTGTCGCTGGTGTGTCGCGAAGAATTGGTGTGTCGCGAATTAATAATAATGATAATAAATGTGACACAAGCTTTCTTTTCCCGTCGATTGTCGCGATCTAGATAGAGAGATAAAAGGCAAAACAGGCGACAGGGCTCAAAAATATGGAAAATTGTTTTACAGTGTATTCTTATTTAAAAATATGTCTACTTTCAATATCTACAATAAAAATGTTGAATTCAAATGATTAGTGGATGAAAAGTGACTTTTGGCGCATGTGGTGTAAGAATTCGCTTTGAATCTTGGTCTCAAATAGCCTATTTTCAAAGCTATAATTCGCCATGAACGACCGAGTTTTCATAAGCTGACCTGACTATTTCTTGTAGCCATGTGTACCGCGTGATAGATTATACCATAAAATGATATTCTAAAAAGACGGTTCTGGTAAATTTTGCCACCTACTTGAATGTGACAAAGTATGGCTATAAAGTTTAGCATCAAGGAGCTGGTTTCCTTTCATAGCTCCTACTTATCTGAACAGGGTTATTCTCAGATGATCAACATAAAGAACAAGAATCGGAACAAATTTGTCGGAGGTGCCCTCTCAGCCTGCTTACGAATTGCACTTACAAAACTGTGGAATCGCGTTTTAGTATGATCCAAAGAAAATCCAAGAACAAAGATCCCATTATAGGACTACAAGGTCTTAGTAATTAGGTGAGTAAATTGACGTCGAGTTGCAGAAACGACTATAGATTGGGATCAGAAGAATAATTTAGAATTTTAGAATCATAAAAATTGGAAAGAAATTCAATATAAGTATTTTCATTTATTAATAATGTCGGCAGTTTAGCATTTTAGAAGGATAAATAAGTTTGAGAGCAAATTT
Source organism: Lumbricus terrestris (assembly GCA_949752735.1). Classification (NCBI taxonomy): domain Eukaryota; kingdom Metazoa; phylum Annelida; class Clitellata; order Crassiclitellata; family Lumbricidae; genus Lumbricus; species Lumbricus terrestris. The sequence goes on from OX457036.1 coordinate 81,418,241, forward strand.
GAAATAAATAGACTTTGACACTTTTGACATTTTTACGACATTTACATATGACGATTGAATGGTGTGTCGCCAAATTTGATAGCAAGTTTAAGTGTGTCGCGGGACGAAAAAGGTTGAGAACCCCTGTGCTACAGGGCATGTTTAATACTATCAGGTAGTCAAAATTTTAAAAAGCTAGTCTTTTTAAATGGGGGCTAGACACTATAGTAGACAGCTGGACCAGTTCTTCAGGGAGTCCATCCTGTTTGAGCGGTAATCACTGTCCCTGCCACACATGCAGACCAAAGTCATACGAAAAAGTCCTACTTTTTAATTTATATATTTATTTCATTTATTTATTGCTCGCGTTTGCGACCCTTCAAGCTAAGTGGATGTTAAAGTAATTCAAGATAGGAAGCGCAAGTTTCTAACAGCAAAAATCATAATTATGACTCATACAGTACTTAAAATGTAGGCTCCCTACGTGGATAATATCCAAATTTTTTTATTACAGAAAGTTCGTGTAAGATTGAGGTATTGCTAAAGTAGCATAACTATAAAATTTAGTTAAAACGAAACATTGATAGTTAACTTCAAACTACTTGATAAAAGTAATTAGAACTATGTCTAAAACTATGTCTTTAAAACTAGTTTTAATTGCTAGACAGCTACATATATAGTAGTCATTACTACTAGTTAGTAACTACAGTGCTTAGATAAAAGTGCCAATCATTGGAAGTGTAGATTTTTAGGTGGCAGTTATCGACATCAAAACACCGGTTGTTATGCCAAACTCCTAATTGACAGTGAATGAAAAACGAAGCAAAGCTGGTAAACGGCGTCCGAAAAAGAGATAGGGGCAGGCACACAGATATATAGAGGGATAAAGGGATGCAAACAGAGAGACAGGTAAGCAGACAGAGACAGGTGAGAATGAAGAGAGGACTTGCATATAATAACAGACGGCGTGTTTACGCAGGTATATATACTGGCCTCGTTGCATCTCATGAGAGGAAATGAGATATCTCCAAACCATAAACCTTCACCAAATTAACACATTCCAGTCGCAAGAAAATAACTTGTGTATATAATGTATCTTTTACTTCGGATATCAATATATATATATAATATATATATATACGCATATAATATAGTCTATAAAACTCTGTAGGCTATAATAAATTATCTAGTTCTATACTGAATAGAAATGGCCTACATGGCTCAGACATCTAATCCTCTAATATAGCTTAAGGCCTGTAGTAAGTGCACGCATGATTTTCCTATAATTATATATGTACAATTTGTACATACATACATACATACATACATACATACATACATACATACATACATACATACATACATACATACATACATACATACATACATACATACATACATACATACATACATACATACATACACACATACACACATACACACATACATACATACATACATACATACATACATACATACATACATACTAGGGTGTCCCAACAAATATTTTTCTAGAAACTTGAAATGCAGTCCCCCTAAAAAGTTTCCATATGGTCCCATAATAACACCTGTAAAGTTTTATGACACTAAAAAAATATTTAGGGGTGGCTCAAGCCGCCCAAATTTAACCCATATTGGCATAATTTGCGCCTGATGTGTCCAACTTCTAAATGCCTTTATATCCCAATCGTTGATCCTATTATAACAAATTTACTACCCTTGGAAAGCTCGTGAATGGTAGAATTAACAGGTATTTAACTTTATTGGATACAATGGATATTTTGGGCATAGTCTTAGGCTCAAAAAATGCAAAATCGAGAAAAATTTGAGATTTTTGAACTTTGGACACAATATCAGTGCACACACAACTAATCATTGGGAGTAGTCATTACAAACTCTTGATAATGTAACAAGTCGTGGTTTTAGCTCCTCCATACCTTCATCTGCTTCATAGTAAGAAATTCTGAGGGGGCTGTGAGGTTCAACCCCTATTTGTCCTAGGACCACACAGTAAAGTTTTAATTGCACACCCCATGCAGCTACACAACAAATCAACGTCTGGACCGTTATTTTTTTACTATTCTCATACTGATCTGCTGATTCTACATCACTGCACTCAAATTGTTCTTCAGTTCTACGTTCTACATTTACACATGTCAACAAGATTGTCACAATTGTGGTTAGAAAACATGTGCCTGTGTTTTTCGACAACCTGTACGAGAAATTGTCTCCGATCTACGTTCTTCGTTATCGTTGAGCTGAAATTCTGTATCAAAGCTGCGTCATGTTTGTTCAGCACAGTCATTTACACAGACCAACGTTATGAAAAATCACACGTGGTCTTATACGATTGGCTATCTCGCCACTCTTTCACCGAAAGATCGAGAAAACTATATTTGAACGCAGCATGGTTTGGGAAAAACTTTTAGGAAGAGATAACCCCGTTATTCCACATTAATGAGAACTCACTGAAAGAACAGAGAGAATTGCTATCTCTTATATCTTAGGTGCTGGTATACCAAGAATGATGTTGCATCATTTTCAGACTTGTCATCTAGAGCAGCATTGCCAGAATTATAAAGCTATGGATTAATTCAAAGAGAGCAGTGACTCTACATGAGAACACCGCCTGACTGTAGATGTCAATCACAAATCTGAGACTTGTTTGGGTTGGATGCCCTGTAATTCACGGTCGTCAACTGTATATGTGATTCGTTTCCATCATAAAGCAATTAGATCTATATTGCCTTACCCATCCAACTTGCTCTGTGATGGCAACAGGCTTGCGAAATGCTACCGAATTGTTCAATCCAACCATGAATACCAAGAGTTTTGAAAATTCTTGATAGTCATATTTCGAGTATGGCCACGCTAAAGCTGTTCAGTAATGAATTCTTATGATTTGTTAGATGCAGACTGCAGTAGCATTGGTCGAGGGTTTGGTTGATGGTGAACCAGATTGGAGCATTCATCTTTAAATGGCTTGCAGAGCTTAATTACAGACCATTGATGGACAAATTTTTACCAAGGACACAAAGAATGCACCAGGCAACTGGACTTAAAAGATTTCTGTGATGTTAACAAGATGTTACGACTGATGGCTGATGTAGAAGGGTGCAAGGCATTGCAAACTCTATTTAATATGCAGTTATTGAAAGCCGTTGTCTCAAAGCATTTGCCAATAATTAGGCCTAATGCATCACACTTTCACGACTTCAAAAGGTTCAAACTGCAACCGTTGATTCCTGTCCTGGTCCAGAGGTCAACTTTAGCACACCAACATGTTTGTAGGCTACTTCCACCAACTAGAGAAAAATCAGACTGACAATCTGTTAACCTTATTCATTTCTACTCCACTGATGATTGCCATGTGGAGGTAGCGACCTGCAATCCTAGTGCACGACATTTACATCATTCGTTTGCTCGAGAGCTTAACTGTCGTCCTTATGCTTGAAAAACCTCATTCGCAAATACAATAAGGTTGCATATTTGTAGATTTTAGTATTTCAGAGCAATATAAGGTTATTAAGCAATACATAAGCACGCTAGTGGGATCAAAGTGTGGACCTCCGAAAATTTCAAACTCATAGGCCTATATGTCGCACGTATAATTTGTGACAACTTACACATATTATATGTGAGCTTTGAGCGGCCTCTAAATATTTTCAAAATGTCCAGAAATTTGGCAGGTACTATCATAGGACCATAAGGAAACTTTTTGGAGGGACTGCATTTCAAGTTTCAAGAAAAATATTTTTCCTGTGCAATCGTGGGACACCCTAATACATACATACATACATACATACATACATACATACATACATACATACATACATACATACATACATACATACATACATACATACATACATACATACATACATACATACATACATACATACATACATACATACATACATACACACATACACACATACACACATACATACATACATACATACATACATACATACATACATACATACGTCTATAGATAATATTTTTTAAAAATGCATGAATGCGTATAATATTTGTTGGTCAACATTTGAACACCAATAATAATTATTAATCCATAGTAATTATCATCTGCAGGACGAGAGATCAGCTGTTGAAGATGTTCGTTGTTGTGATGTATGGAGGGAAGGAGGTCTTAGGAGAGAGAGAGGGAGAGAGGGAGGGATTGAGGGAGGGAGGGAGGGAGGGAACGATGATGTTCGTTTTGCTATCGTGCGTCTGTCAATCATTGCCGTTAACCCTCAACCGTTGTTTACCAAACAACGACCACGTGCCATCAACAACAGCTGTGTAATAGGACGTGAAGACAACTACTATCATGATGTCTTCATCGACATATGGATGGATGGATGCGACAGGGGCCTGGGGGCTAAGCCCCCTAAATGTAGTTCAGCCTCCACCCCAAAAAAGCGGAAAATCTTTACAACTGCTTATTTCGTAAAAAGAAAGCTGGACGGTGATCAACGGCAACGAAATCAACTATAATTACCTGGTATTGTCATAGAGTAAAGAGTGCTTATCCTAATAGAATACAAGACAGATATGCCAAACATGCCGCCGACCCGTGATGAGGTTCTGTAGCCTTCACCATGTGCGGCCCGCTGGCATGCTGAGGGGCTACTTCGGTAGTCCGATGCAACTACATTGGGAAATGGGGTGTTAAATTAGCAGTGCAGCACTCATGGGCGGAGACTTAGGGGTCAGAGGGACGGTGTTTCAAAGTTTGTGGTTGGGAACGGAGATGCTTATTGCTCCAATATTGCAGAAATATCTCAGATATATCATTATAAATTTATAGAATGTTATCCATTGTCTATCCATAATGAGCAATTTTATTTAGAGCACATCTTAAAATGTTACCCTTGCATTGAGCAAAGTAAAAGATTTAAACAACGTGGAGGGGACATTTAATGAACTCTTAAACCATGTCTTTCAGCAATGAAATTATGAGACATTTATTGAGATGACAGCTTCAAATGTTACCATGACAGAGTGGATATTTAAACAAAATGCAACAGGAGGGGACACTTTTAAATCAAAGACCACCACTGTCAGTACTAAAATGATGAGCCATTTAGTTAAAATGACAGTCTAAAATGCTGCTATCGCAGCGTGGAAATAAAAAAAGAAAATGAGGAAGGGCATATCCCATCCCCAAACCCATCCCTCAGCTCATTGGCTCAAAACTGAGCAATGGTCGCAAACAATACACAAGGTATATAGGCCTATTGGCTAGACCTTCACAGAATTTGTTTTTACAAATTAGGAAATTACATATTTTGGGTGGGTTGAGTCCGTAAAACCCCATAAATGCGACATGCTCCTAGGCCCTATAGGGTATTCCTATAATCATATGACTATAGTATACTTATAAACTTGTGACAGGCCTGAACCTTTATGGGCATGGTAAAAACGAAACCTGTGTCTAATAAAATAAAAATTTGACTTTGTTATCCCGGTAGTCTGCGACTCTGCAAAAACGACGTCCTCTTGAAAATTTCATGGCTTTGTTGTTCAATGTTCATAAGCAGCTAGCAAACAAGAGCCTAAAACGTGCTCTAGTCGATACAGCTAAAAATGTTAAGAAACGAAGCGGATCACTTAGTAAACGATAAGATTTTAATAAGATTAATCGCCATGATCCTGAACTGAAACTAGCTGTCATTCTGCTGTTACCGGAAAAGGAAAGAACTAAACGCGAGAAAGAAGAACTGACGACTACATAATGTTAGGATAATCATAGTCGTTATATAGCGCTAGATCTATAAAGTCCAACACCCCTCCTTAACGACTACTTTACCATAACATCATAACAAATAAACTGTTCTCTCAATTTAGCCCAATTTCACTAGTAAACTTCCTAGTTTTAACTGCTTCCAAAGGCTTAGCTAAGAGATCAGCTATCATGTGTTCACTAGAACAATACTTAATGTCTAGTTCCTTCTTTCTGTACATTTCCCGTACGAAATGATATTTAGTTCCGACATGCTTTGTTCTGTAACTGTTTCAAAACACCCGGATCTTCATGACCATAGTTTTATTCATAAGTTCTTCAAACTTCTTTAACATTGTAGATTTTGTCGATGCTACAATCAGGTCATCCACATGAATTGAGATGTAAATCCATCCATCATCGTACTGTTTTGAATATAAACATAGATCATTGTCACTTCTCTTGTATCCATCAGTGACAAGTACTTCATTGAGCTTTTTTGTTCCATTCATTTGCTCCTTGTTTAAGTCCATATAAATTCTTTTTCAATTTACAGACTTCTGTAGTGCCTTTCTGATATCCATCAGGTTGTTTCATGTAGACTTCATGAGATAGGTCACCATTCAGGTAAGCTGTTTCCACATCATAGTGTTTTACTATCATGCCTTTAGAACCTGCTATAGTCAAGATAGTTCTCAGAGTTGATGGTTTTGCTACTGGAGCAAATACTTCATCATAGTCTTCTCCAAATTTCTGAGAATATCCTTGTGCTACTAAACGAGCTTTATATCTTGTTATATTTCCCTTTTCATCTTTCTTGATTTTGTAAACCCATTTGCTACCAATGGCTGTTTTGTTTTCAGGTAATTCTGTTAAGATCCATGTTCCATTTTCATTCAATGATTTCATTTCATCATCCATTGCTTTCCGCCAGGATTCTTGTTGTTGACAAGATATTGCTTCCTTGTAACTTCTTGGTTCTGGCTCAACTGTTGTTATTTTATTAATGGTTTCAATTAGTCTTTCGGGCGGTTTCGCCTTGTTGACTCTTTCTGATCTTCTTAAATTTACCTGAGTGTCTGTAGTTTCTGTAATTTCCTTATCAGGCTGTGTAATTTCTTCCTCGGGTAATTGATGTGTCGGAAAAAGAATAGTTTCATCATCAAAATCTGAATTTGACGACAGTTCTTCAACGTCCAAATCAAAATCACCCTCTGTTGACAAATGTGGATCTGTCTCGAGAAAAATTACATCTCTACTGACGTATACTTTGTTAGTATTCACATCTAGTAGCCTGTAACCTTTTGTGCCTCTTTCATAACCGACGAAGGTCAATTTCTTGGCTTTATCGTCCAATTTCTGTCTTTTCTCGGCAGGAATTGCTACGTACGCTTTAGATCCAAATCTCTTTATGTAGCTTAAATTTGGTTTTCTTTTGTTCCATCTTTCATAAGGAGTGCCTTCAATCCCTTCAACTGGTAATCTGTTCTGTAAATGGTTTGCTGTCATTATGGTTTCACCCCAAAATTGTAGCGGTAGATCTGCATCCTTTAACATGCATCTTGTCATCTCGGTGAGATAACGATTCTTTCTTTCTGCACAACCATTCTGTTGAGGAGTATAAGGGTTTGTGAATTCTGCTTGAATTCCTTCACTTTTCATGAAATTCTGTAACCTTTGAGCTGTGTATTCCCCTCCTCTATCTGATCGAATTCTTTTCGGTGTTTTACCAAACCTTGTCTGAACATGCTTGACGTACTCTTGAATCTTTTCAGGTACTTCAGATTTATTTGCCAATAAATACACTTCTGTATATTTACTGTAATCATCAATCATCGTCATGAAATATCTTTTCCCACCAGGTGTTGTTGTCTGCATTGGTCCACAAACATCTGTATGTATTAAGTCTAGAATCTCATCTGACTTGGAATCTGACTTCTTTGGAATTGACTTTCTTGTCATCTTTGTTTGAATGCAACATTCACACACACTTGAGAATTTACACGGCTTGATGATGATTCCTGATACTTTATTCTGATTCACCATGTTTTGTATGGCTTTTGTATCTCTGTGTCCCATTCTGTTATGCCAAACGTGTATGCAACCTGTGCAACTTTGTGCAACCTGTGCGATATGTGTTTCCTTTACTTTATTCGTTTGGTCAGAGATTCTCAATTCAAACAAATCATTTTTGTCATCTGCAATTGCTATTGCTTCTCCATCCTTTATGATAGTGCATTTGTTTTCCTTGAATCTCACTTCACAACCTTTAGTGACAAGTTTCTTTACTGAAATTAAATTTCCTTTCAATTGTGGGACGTACAAGACTCCACACAATTTTGCAACATGTATCTCTCCATTTTCCTTTATGAAATTTATCATCACATCACCACTTCCAGCTGTTTTAATCTTTCGACCATCAGCGAGAAAAACTTCACTGTTGTACTGTCTGTTAATGTTCAAGAAGAAATTTCTGTTACTGCACATATGTGTTGTTGCACCAGAATCAACGTGCCAAACACTACTTATGTCTTTTTCGTTTGCTTTAAGACATGCATGTGCTACACTTTCTGTTGGTTTTTCTTCATTGAAATTTTCTCTCAACGTTTTAACCGCATGGTCTGGATTTCTTTTCTTCCACTGGATGTACTTTCTGCAATCTCTTTTTAAGTGGTTAGGTTTCTTACAGAAGTAACATGTGCGATGTTCCTTAGGATTTGTTTCTGGTTCTGTTGCCTTTAAAACCTTTAATTCCTGTCCTTTATGTGTTGAGGAATTACTTGTCCTTCTTGTAAACTCTTCAAGGAGTTTGTTTTTGACTAATTCAACAGTCAAATCACCTTCAGGTCTGCTTTCTAATGCTGTAATCAGTGTCCCGTAACTTTCTGGAAGACTACTGAGGAAGAAAGCAACTGTTAAATGCTCTGCCAACGTTTCTCCCAACGCCGTGAGCTGGTCAATTAAATTTTCCATTTCCGCAAGATGGTTTTGCATATCACCATGTTCTGTTAACTTTAATGCACACAGTTTTCTCAATAAATTGACTTTACTGGACAGTGTTGCCTTTTGATGATACTTCTTTAATTGTTCCCATAAACCTTTTGCCGTAGTTTCTTTCCTTATTAGATGAAGTTGGTTGTCTTCAACTAACAAACCTATCGTGGCTCTTGCTTTTCCATCTTTACTTTGCCACGCTTCCGTAATAGGATCGGGGGTTTCTTTAGTGACAGTGTCCCACAAGTCCTCTTTAATTAGCAGAAGTTCAACTTTAAACTTCCAAATCTGGTAGTTGCTATTATTCAGTTTTGCGATTTTACCTGAGCCTTTATCCGTCATCTTTATTCTTTCGGTGAAAAGAAATAGACAACTGTTTCTCGCATTTCTGTCGCGATGTAAGAAAACAGTCACGCTATACTGCGCAGTTGACCGGATTATCCTTATTTGTCTTATTAAAGTTCTATTTCATAAACTTTTGTGATCATTACGTGCTCTAGGCTTGCTGGGCCCATAACCTGTTAAGAAACGAAGCGGATCACTTAGTAAACGATAAGATTTTAATAAGATTAATCGCCATGATCCTGAACTGAAACTAGCTGTCATTCTGCTGTTACCGGAAAAGGAAAGAACTAAACGCGAGAAAGAAGAACTGACGACTACATAATGTTAGGATAATCATAGTCGTTATATAGCGCTAGATCTATAAAGTCCAACAAAAAATGCTTTGGTTTCTGGAGCTTCTTCCCAGACCCCGCTGAGAGAACTTACGACACTCTCCCAGACCTCCTAGTCCTAGTCGGTATGGGCTTCGTGCCTTTGACACTCGTAGCTTTGCGCCTTCGGCGTTTACAATATGAGCACCCACAAGGGAAATGTTCTAGTTGCGCCTCTGTGAGGGAGGAAAGGGTCAGGGCTTCAGCCCCCCCAAATTTGAACTCTTGGCGCCGCCCCTGTATGAACGGATTGATGAATGGATGGACGGATGGATGGATGAACGGATTGATGAATGGACGGACGGATGGATGAACGGATGGATGGATGAATGAACGGATGGATGGATGAATGGATAGATGCTTAGTTGGATTGTTGAACGGACGAACGGACGGATGAATGTAGGCAAGACTTAGTATCGACATAATATTTATTATGTGAACTAATGATCGAAAGAGACTACATGTATATACAAATATATAATTTATGTATAAATATATATATATATATATATCTTTAAAGAAACGCTTTGGCAGACAATCTGGAAGTCAATCCTCGGTTCGTTGTTTTCAATATTTGCCAACGATTATCGCAGACCGGAAAGGAAAACAAACGACAGCAAATCAGACACGATTGGCTTTAGTCCGCAGAGAAGGTTTCAATTATACGCCTCGTCATATCTGCGATCACGTTACTCCTCGTCTTTAAGATAATGTATTTACACTCAGTGCGCCAGTAAATACAACAATGTTGCAGAATGTGTCAAAACGGAATGTCTTTGTAAATGCCTCCTTCATTCTGTATCGTTTAAGGTTCTTTGGGGCGCCGCCTTCATGGGTGAAAATGTAATTCAAAACACTCATACGGAAAATCTTTTTTGGCAATCAACGCTAAGGTTGTCGGCTAGATTGATTGAATAGCATACATGTATACACGGAGTAGTTATCCGGAGAATAGAAGATGGTTGATTATTTATGCGGGGTTAGGCTACCTGAAATTCCTGAATTCAGATGTTTATCTTACTTACAAGTGTATGCGTGTATCAATGAATAAAATAATACGGCATCTTTAACCTCTGTTTTTATCTTTGATTATTTCTCTTCTCCCAATTATCATAATTACATAAACAAGGGTTTCAAGTTTAAGATGCAGCTGAAGATGTAGCAAAGCAAAATAATTGTCCGTTTCCGTTTTTTTTTCTAATGAAACGACTTTTTCGTTTTTTAATTCCGTTTCCTTCGTTTTCTACATCCATGGTTTTCGCACATACCGGTAAATTAACAGACATTTTGCAATTGCAATGTAACATGCATGATAGTTTCTTTAGCTTCGTCAGTAGATAGGTGTAGGCCTACTTCTAGTTCTAAGATGCATTCTACGGTCGAATGTTCAGCGAAATGCTATGAGTTGCATAGCAAGTGCATTTTTGAACGCAAAATTCTTTCAACCTCCTGAAGAGGTGTAGGATGACTGCTCCGGTAGCCTATAACGTGTTGGACAAAATCTGCAGAAATCTGTTTGCCTTCAAATATAAAAAGTACTAAGAGTTCACATGCTGCATGAATAACAGTCAACCTCCAGTGTTCTGCTGCTGAAAAGGTTGGTTCACTGTGTTTTAGCTGACGAAATGTCAGGTCAGAGTTTCTTTAGATGATTCTTCAGCAATGCAACGCATAGATACGGTTTGTTTAGTTGGTTAGATGCTATTGTCTTGTCTGTAAATCAACGAGATGATTCAATCCCCATCCCACTTCCCCATCCCATCCCACTCCCCATCCTACTTCCCCGATCTCAACAGAATAGATTTAGACAGACTGCAGCATAGCAGCGCAGCGTTTGAATGAGATTTATGTTGGTCAGCATTCGATTGTAAACAGCCGACTGTTTCTTAAAACGTCTGCCTGATTGAGTGCTTAACGGTCATGGCTGGCAAGGAATCTGTCACATCAGGGGCGTAGCCAGTCATTAGAAAGTGGGGTGGTTATGGCAGGGTCCCGACGCATTTGGCATTTTTACAGCAAGCTTGGCTCGACCCCTCGCACGCCCACGCCCGAATGAAAAATTAACGGATTTGAAGAAATTGTGTTGGTCATATTTTTCAAAGTGAGTTGGTTCAAATCAACCCAAACCACCCCGTGTCAACGCCACTGTGTCACACATAATTAGTCAAAGCTTCATGACATCAAAGATTCTGCATTCATTATATGCCTATTCCAAATGGAAATCATGGCAGTCTACCTCTTTATGGGTCGACCATTTCAAAACGGTGATGAAAACCAATTGATAAGTTATGCCACCAAGTTCCCTTTGAAAGCGCACTACACGTAAATCCGAGCCACGTATATAGTACTTAAGAAATGACAAAGTAGAAAGAAGGAAGTCTAAAGGATTTATTGAGCAAATTCCGCACAAGTCGAACCAATAAATCAAAGGAAGAAATTGCAGGAACAGGGGGTGGTCCCGACTCCCGTGACTGAAGGACACCTACAGCGAGAGTGAACCAAGTGTATGGTCTGCAGGGAATTCGATGGAAGTCTACAAATTGCAACCTGTCCAAAAGAGAAGTACTTAGACAAACACAGGCAGACACGTAGACACACACGGTTATCGATACTTACAGGTAATGGACACAGAGACACGCGTATATATATAAATATATAGGCCTACAAAGTCCAACACAGAAACATGAGAGTTTTTAGACTGATCCCAGAAGTGTGCACTTTATCAGAACAATTATCCTACACGTGCATTCATAAAAAATGTCTATTAGCCATCGGCCCTACATGTTTTGTATATCTGTATGCATACATTTATGCGAGGCGTCAATTACATATATATATATATATATATATATATATATATATATATATATGTGTGTGTGTGTGTGTGTGTGCGTGTGTGTGTGTGCAGCTGATGTTTGTAAGCTAGAAGCGTATATTATATTATAATATATATACACTGTGAGCCATAAAAACCGTGCCACTTTATTTTTAGTTACATCTCTGTCATTTCTTTATCGATTTGTACACTTTTTGCATCATTTTAAACAGGAATCAATACTCTAAAGAGCAGAAATAAACATTATCGATTTCATCCTACATGTATGTTAAACTTGTCTTGCGAAACTGAAGACACTAAAAAAACACGTGAGAATCGGTCAATGCCGCATTTTTACTACTTAAATGCAACCAATTTTTCAGTGCCTTTATTTGTTTAAAGTTTGTGTTCAAAATGACTTCCTTTTTCACGTACACATGGTGCCAATCAATTGCAGTGTCAATTGCAGTGTCAATAAGATGTTGTTCCAGATCGTTCCAGATGGATACGAGACACTGCCGAAGTTCATCAGTGTTCTGAATGCGCTTTTGGTACACGCGCTGTTCCATAAGCATTTCAGTTCCAAATCGTTATGAATAATGCGTCTGACCGTCGTTTGTGTAAGATTCAGCTCTCTCTAGATTTGTCTGGTTGAAAGATGTGTTTTAGGCTGGTCTTCCTGGCTCTGAACCAATTCATTGACAGCGGCGATATTATCTTCAGTTCGCGACGATTTTGGCCGACCACTTCCCGCAGCGCGTTCAACTGAACCGATAGTTCTCAACTTTCGCAGAAAGTCATCTAATGTTCTTCTTTTCCAATTCTTGTTCGGAAACTCCTTAATTAATCGTCTAGAAGAATAATTTTTGCATTCCCGCAGATTTTTAATTAAAATTTTATCCTCATAGCTCAACATTTTAAAATTTTAACTCAAATTTTCAACCATCAACTTTATTTACATTATGCTGCGAAACGGATATGACGTCATCGCGCAAGTAAATAAGTAAATCGTAGAGATTTAATTTTTCTTTCAAACGACACAAAAAGATATAAAATTGTTAAAATATCGACCGAGATATAGCTAAGAATAAATTGGCACGGTTTTTATGGCTCACAGTGTATATGTATAATATATATATATGTATGTATAATGCGTGTGCGCGGATGCTTGAGGAGGTCTGTGGGTGGCTAAGACGTGGAGCGCGTGGGCGTGTGTGGGACTGGCTGCAGTGAGACCGTTGCTGCTGCTTCGGATGCGGATGTTGGTGTAGCATCTTCCTCTTCAAACGCATCGTCGTAAGTGCACGTCAAGCACTTTTTATGCGCAGCCAGATGCTGGCAACCATCTCTCAAGCACCATTCTTTCACCTGCAGGGAACGCCAAGTTCCTTATATATATATATATATTTTTATATATAGATCTATATATATATTCGTGGCATACAGGCATTGTAATGTGAGCTATACATAGTATACATATATATATATATATATATATATATATATATATTAAATACGAATGTATGTAATTTAATTTGAATCATTTATCATTGATGTCTAACTGTCTATATGCTGTAAGCTTATATGTAATAAGTCTCAGGATGTTCTTGCTGTGCGTCGATTGCATCATGAGTCTTTTCATCATGAGTTCCGTCGTCAACTTTTGCTAATGCAACTACATTGACGCGTGACTTTAACAGTGCAACGTATATAGCTGACTTAGCGACAATAACAGTGGTTGCAATAATAGTAGTTATGTAACAGTAGCAGCAGCAGCAGCAGCAGTAGCAGTAGCAGTAGTAGGCAGTAGTAGGCCTAGTAGTATATATAATAGTAGTAGCAGCAACAGTAGCAGTAGCACCAACATTAGCAGTAACATGCAGTGAAATGCAGATGCAGTTTTCGTCTTGTGAGTAGAAAGATTAGGCCAACTAGAAGTTAGTTAACTTAACCATAAAACTATGTAGCACAACTGCTAACAAACGCATTTCTCGTTGTCAGACGAAGGCTGAGTCAGATGACCAGCACTCACATGTTGGCGCTATATCAAGTGAACTTAGTATGGTCGGTGTGACTGTTTAGGTGCCAGGTTAGAATGCATGCTATACCGGTATACGAGAGACCATGCATAACTCGATGCCTGCATGGTGCAACGGTGAAAATCGTTCGTCTTGATAGAGAAGAGGCGATGCAGAAGCGAATTTCATTTAACATAGACCCGGTGAAAGGCTGGTTACCTTCCGTGGATTATGTGTAGCGCTGGGAATTTGCATGGAAGAGCTATCTGTGACGTTTTTGGTATTTAAACCAGAGCTCTTCCGTGTATGCTCTTCTCTAAACCGCTGCTCATGGGTCTTTTTAATCAATTAGAGAGAATCAAGCGATAATCAAAAGCTGAGCAAAGGTGATGCTATCCGATATTTGCATAGGCCTACACATATAGGCCTACGAATTTACCAGCCCACTGACGAAGACCTCTGCACTCACGAGTCTATATTCTATACACTAGGCTATAGTATTACGTTTAGATCTAAAGGCCTTCATGCGCATGCATTAGCCAATGGAGCGATCTAGGCTCACGTATCACGCATATCAAACAGGTCATTTAGATTAATTGAACTAACATATAAAACAAACAGTAGAGTTTTTCGCATGTGCTTAAAATATTGACGTCTTGTCTTAAAGTATTAAATTATATAAATTAATTAATGACAAGGTACCAAAATCCAGTGATGGACATGCTAGTTGGCTTTTTTCGAAATGAAAAATACAAATTTATTTTAATTTTCAATACACTTCTGTAAACGTATATTTTAGAATCATTTCAAAATGTGATTTTGGAGAATTCAAAATAACTCACGTTTCTTACTGGTCATGTAAACAGTATTTGTAATTCGTCGTAGATATTTATTTTCTGACATAGCCTTACTATACGCCGAGTAGGGTATTAATGTCATATGAAATGCAAGGATAGGCTGCATCTGACAGTGACACAAATCACTTCAAATCGATTGCAGATTTCAGAATTCCGCAGAATAGCTAATACTTCTAAACATGAACATAAATACATATTACCTAATCCTAATATATTTGCCTTTCTGCTTGAATACTTGCATTGACTTTCTGTTCAGCAGATAATTATTTTCAATTTGGGTTCATAGTTCATACAACTGTGAACTCTGGCCAGCCACAATATTTAAAATCAGTTCTTGTGCTTCGTAATCCAGACTTATCATTACTGAAGGTGGTCATCTTATAAGGCTTACATCTAATAATAATAATGACGACAATATTGTTCTATGGCACCGTAAAGGGTGCCTCTACAAACAAGAACGTAATCGGTCAGAGGTAAAAACAATCTGTCTGGTCATGATACTAAAACGAAGAACTGTTCTTGGTGACGAGTTTTTCAGCCCATGGATTTAGGCCTACTTTCTGGATCTCTCTTCTCTGTCTGTGAGCGTTGTCCAATGTCCAGCTCCCTGCTTTCAAATTGGTGATTATCCACGGTTATAGGCTGCAGTCTCTCTGTGTTAGAGACTGGTCTTCTGAACATTGATCTGACTGCAGCTTGGTTTAGGAGTGCCATCGGCTTATGCTTTTAGCCTTAGACACCGGCTCAATAGTAGTTACTAATAGCAATTATTATTTTAATAGGTGTTCAAGCCACAAGAAGCCATAGATGACACCTTCATTGGCTTCCCTTAATATAAAATTCTCTGTCTTACATATAAGCTGTTCTTGGGTACAGCTCCTCGCTACCTCTGTGATCTTATTAGGCGACCTATCTCAACTATCACTGGACGTCCTCTTCGCTATTTAGACCGTCATGACCTTCTTATACGGTATACCACGGTCTCGGACTGTTCCAGCCCAGCATCGTGCCTTTGTTTTTGCTTCTGTCGGCTCTTTACTTTGGTATGGCCTCCCTGCTATAATTCGTACTCAGATCTTATCTGGAAGCACTGCTGTTTGCGCGTCTCCTTAAAACTTTTCTTTTTCCAAGGGGATCTTCGCACTGGAAGCGCCTCTGATTAGGTTGTGCTGTGAGAGGCGCTTTATAAATCCAAAAATAGTATGGTATGACCGTCAGGCTAATACAATGCAAATGAACACCGCACCAGCGACAGAAGTGCAATATGTTGACCTTTTCAAAAGTATTTTTACAAACTACTTTCGAAAGTATATTTAAATATTATTTTTGTATCTTCAAAAATATTTTTAGAAGTATTTTGCAAATGTATTTTCAAGTGCCTTTGAATAGTATTTAATTTGTACTTTCAAAGTACTGATTATAGCAATAATAAGACCAATGCAAATAATGACGGTAACGATGATGAAGGTGATGATGATGATGATGATGATGATGATGATGATGATGATGATGATGATGATGATGATGATGACGATGATGATGATGATGATGATGATGATAAACATGCCCATTATTCAGGTCTACGTAACCCACGTATATATTATAATACACAGAAAAGTTACATAAAAAAAGAAGATAGAGTCTACATGTGTGATTGCCGATTGGCTCTATAGGTCCTAGCAAATGTGTTTATCTGGATAGTTATATAGCGCCTTTCTCACAAGCTCATTATCGTACGTGGCAGTGTCTGCTTATAGGTTATTACAGATAGTCAGTTGCTTGTTATTGATGTCCCTACCTCGTGACCCGGAGCCAATCAGTGTTCCCAGTGACGCGAGTAGCACTGCAATTTTCCCGATCTCAGAGAAAGCCATTCTCAACCGACAGTTGGAATATCTTTCAGTTTTAATCATCTCTAACAGAACGCACGAAGTTCAAAAGAGTCAGAACGTGCGCCACAGAGGTAAAGCATTGGACGCGAGAAATCCGCGCATCTCCATGACAACCTACGATCTAGGGATGTTCCAGAGCTTTGAAGGGTGCTCCAGAGCTTTGACGGGTGTTCCAGAGTTTTGACGGGTGTTCCAGAGTTTTTGACAGGTGTTCCAGAGCTTTGACGGGTGTTCCAGAGTTTTTGACAGGTGTTCCAGAGCTTTGCCGGGAGTTCCAGAGTTTTGACGGGTGTTCCAGAGCAGTTTTGAGTGCACGAAACTTCAGCGACTCTTTGTATTATACTCTGAGTGAAGTCGACTGAAGTTCGGTCGACGTTCTTTGATTCTGTAAGAGCGAGAGACGAAGTCGCAATCCTTTTCCTCCTCCACCGCCGAATATCATGACTTAGAAATACGGCGATCCTGAAATTCTTGCGCGGAAGTAGTTTTTCGACGATGTGATCGCGTTGTGTGCTCGGAGGCTCGTGATTTGTGTATATATAGGCCTCGTCGGAGCTCGCGTAGTATACGCTGATATATACTCACGCTCGTTCGCTGCTTTGATTGCCCAAGGCCCTCTCGGTCGGTCGGTCGGTCGGCAATGCCTAGAGTCAATGATCGCTCGAGGCGCATGCGTAGCCCCTGCAGCCGTACCATCACCTCCCACCCACCCTTCCCGTGGGAGGGAAGAGGGCGGAGGGATGGAAGAAACTTCCGCATCGTGGATGCAGTGGCAGCGATGATGGAGATGGGCATAAATCAAGCATCGCTTCAGCAGCTGAATCAGCTTCCTGTTCCACCTCTTCCTTCTGGGTCGACTGGTTAATGAATCTGGAGGAGGTGACATTAACTCCCACGTGTCACCGGTGAATGGCGCTGGAAGTGGGTCAGGGTCTTCTGAAGGTCAAAGATGAGGGCCAGTCAGTGCATAAGGACTACATAATAAATTATGGTCAATAGATTCATGAACACGAACAAATAATTGCACAAGGTGATGAATGACGACGACGATGACGACGATGACGACGATGAGGAAGAATGCGATGGAGAAGATGATGATGAGGGTGAATAAGAAGAATGCGAGGAAGAATGCAAAGAGGAGTAGGAGGAGGAAGAGGAGGAAGAAGAAAAAGAAGAAGAAAAAGAAGAAGAAATGCAGCACTCTATGCTAACCGCGAAAGGCAGACATGTAAAAGAACATACGGAAAAGAATTGTTAACGACCTTTAATTTTCTTAGCGATTTCAAAAACGTATGTAGGCCTATGTCATGGAGATTTTCGTGGTTATACTTTTACGACCTGCAGCCCAAAATCCATAAAGTTTGCTCAAAAGCCACGAGGAAACAAATCACTTTAATTGTTGTTCAGTGTCGCAAGTAAATGATGGAACGCGTTGGAAGCCAAAGACCGTAATAATAATCTGCCTGCCTGACTCTCCGGACTTGACCCGCTGCCTATCGATTTTGTTTTCATTGAGCGCCTGTGAATAAGCTGGTTCCCGCGACTTGGCTTTTGTGGGTGCTGTAGAAGTCTCGAGATTACGATTACGATTACGATAGATTGGAAATTCAACGGATTTTCAGATTCAGATGGAGACTAAAAAGCTGAGCAAAAAAAAACATGACATGGTGTCAAACCAGCGATAGACCTGAAACCACTCGAGATAGCTTAGACAAAAGAACTAGTAGCTGAGTTTGAGTATTGAGCTAAAGATTTTAATGCTCATGCATAATTGCCTAGCAGCCCAAACCTCGATGTATCTATAGATAGATAGAGTTTTTGTGCGCAAGTGCTAGGCTATCCGTTCCGGTCGTGGATAAGTTGGTACCCTGCGCTTGGCTTTCGAGTGGCGCTTTAGAAATTTGGAGATTACGATTACGATTACTTCGCTCTGCCACGCAATGTAACCTGGTTGTTCCAGCAGCTCGAGCTTCCACAGTGCTGCATAAAAACATCGCTGTGGTCGGTCCATATGTTTTTGGAATAATAAGCTATATATACCTATATCAGTCTCCGCGATGAAATTCTTAGTCTTGATTTACCATTTTTCCGCAAGCGTTTGTAAACAATTCACTTTGAATGTGGTTTGTTACTGCAGTCAGATCTGGAACGCCTATGAGGAGCTTCTCTAAAAATGGCGCTATATAAACAATAAATTCATGATTACGATTATACGAATTGACGGAGAATGTCGAAAACAAAATAAGCTTAACGTCAGAAAAATAATTTCTAGACTCATAATTATACTTATCTGTTGCAGGAAGACAGAGAATAGATAGATAGAGGTATAGACAGAAAGACCGACAGCGAGAGAGATTTATAGTGCACGCTCATCATAATTTATCTTCAGCCCAAGGCATAACACATTACACACTGTAGCGGTTGAATGCTTCTTGCCAAACAAAACCTATCAAACAATGCTATGTATAATGATTAATGTAGGTAAGAATTAAGCTAGACAATATGTGGCGTATTGTAGATTATAATTAATATTACTTGTGGCATTAAGTTAGATAATAATAATAGCGCTACAACAATTGACTAAACATTACGGAGCGGCGGAAACCAGCGTTAACGAAAGCAGACGACAGGCAGTCATCGATGGAGCTGAGCAAGGCGATGGTCGAAAAGATATTTCGAACGATGGCGTCTGTCGGCAAATACGGAGCCAATCGTTGGTAATTCGAATATCTGGAACTTGATTTATGGGTGTGGAAAGCGACACGTTGTCGACTTGTCCCACTGTCGAACTTTGAGACGTTTGAAGCGAAGTTCCGAGGCGAAGCGAGTGAACTGTGCGAAGCAGTGTGACTCTAACTGGCGACGATTTGCGAATCGGTCGAACGTTGAAGTTGGGATCGAACTCTGAAGCGATCCGTGGTGAAACATTTGCAGCAAGACGAGGAGGAAGAATCGGTTGAGCGACGGGTGAATTCCTATGCTCGACGAAATCCGAGGAAGAAGGAGAAACACGCTGGGTTACTGTTTCAAGCTACAGTACCCATCGACAAGCAACTACCGAGAAATCTGGACTGACGGCAATTGAGAAGATCGCGACCTTCTTCAACTTTCCCTTCAATCCATTCCCGCGGAAGTGAAAAGCATTTCTACATCCACCAGAAAGGACGATGTGGAAAGATAAGAAATAAACATAATATTATTATAATTAATACGCCACAAATAGGTAGATAAGATTCTTTTCTTTGAATTGCATTTATTGATTGAAATGTTATTTTATATTATATCTTTATATGAATCACAGTCTCATTTGTTCTAGGTCGTAGGTTGCTATTATACCATTATTCACCCAACAGCCTCTGAGCATAAAGTTCACCCTTTATATTCTAGACTTAATAAATCCTGAATATAGGGGTAGTGACAAGAGTGGGGGCCCACGCCGGGATATTTTAGACAGTTAAAAATGTCATTTGAGTATTGTTATAGTGGCAAACTTTGAACAATTGTTGCTAGTGATTATTAGAGAGACAATTTGAACTGATTGGCATCTGAGTTGAAGTAGTACATTGCTTATTGAAAAGTGCACAATAGGTTGTGTAAACTTTTAGGTATTAGCTTTTGTGGAACTGAATTTCTCTTTGTAGAATTGAACAATTTCTATCTGTTAGAAATTTATATAGTGCACGTTGTAGCCTATATTTGTAACAAGTGAAAAATCATAAGTAAGACAGTAAGTATGTCCGTAAGTGATTTCGAAGCTTGGTTGGAAATTGCCAAACGGATGAACATGGAAGGGGACGAGACACGTGCCTTTGTCAAAGAAAGACAGGCAGAGTGGAGACAAGATAGAGCGACTGAGAGAGAGATCGCCAAAGAGATGAAATTAGCTGAAGCAACAGCAGAAACGAGAAAAGCTGAAACAGAAGCTGCAACGAGAAAAGCTGAAGCAGAAGCAGCAGCAGAAGTCAAGAGACTTGAGATTGAAGCAAGAAAAGCAGAGATGGAAGCTGAAGCAGCAGCAGAAATGAGAAAAGCTGAAACAGAAGCAGCAACGAGAAAAGCTGAAGCAGAGGCTGCAATGCAAGCAAAGAAGGCTGAAGTGGAATTGGAAGCAATCAGGAGTGCTGAAGCAGAAGCCAGATTGAATCGTGAAGCAGCAGAAGCCAGAGAACAGCGCGAACACCAGCTAGAAATAAAGAGACTTGAAGCACAGGTGAGGATGCGTGAAATTGATTCAAGAGGGGAACAGAACCGAGAGCACGAGAATGACTACATGAGGATCGGTGATGGTCAGCAACAGGGAGATCACCGAGAAAACAATAAAGGAATCAGGAATATCAAATTTCCTATATTCAACGAGTCCAAGGATTGTTTAGATGCCTACTTGTTGAGATTCGAGAGAACATGTGTAGCGTATGAAATCAGAAAAGAAGTTTGGTCGCTAACGTTAGCGAGACATTTGGAAGGCAGAGCACTGGAAGTGTACCAAAGGTTGTCTGCAGATGAAGTGCAAGATTATGAGTGTTTGAAGACTCAGCTTTTGAAGAGATTTCAACTGACAGAAGGTGGTTATCGAAACAAGTTCAAAACCAGTAAAATGGAATCAGGAGAGACACCTTCTAGTTTTGTGCATAGATTGAGAAGGTACATGCAGCAGTGGTTAGCACAAGCGGGATTTGAGAGAACTTATGAAGGAGTGGAAGATCTCTTGTTGAAAGACCAGTTTTACCTGACATGCAGTACTGAACTTCGTATGTTTATAAAAGAGAAAGGTAAAATGAGTTTGAAGGACATGTTGGTTTGTGCGGAATCACACATTGAAGCACACGGTTACAAATACAGCGAGCAGTCTGCAAAACCAGATGTGAAATTCCATGGCGACAGATTGAACGGTAGACCGTTTGAACACAGACCCAAGGAACAGTCTGGGTACAACCTGAACAGGAGTAGAAGCGATGTGAAGATAAATCAGGGTACACATCAAAACCGAGGGTTCAGCAGGGAAAGAGAAGCTGCAACTGGACATAAGATCACTTGCTTTTTCTGTGGAGAATATAATCACAAGGCAGTTTCCTGTCCACATAAAAACAGAGGTGTTGTTAAACACACTGCAGCAGCAGTGCAAATATTTGAGAATCGAGCACACCGGAGTATGCAAGAAAGTGAAATGCAGAGAATAGGTGATGTTGTTGGAAAAGAACAAGGTGAACACACCAGAATGCCACCTACAGGTATGCACATGGCAGCCAGTGTCATGATGACAAGAGCCGGTGATGAGTGTATCAGTCTAGAGGATGAAAGTGAGCATCAAGTAACAGTTAATGGGATCAACAATGTAAAATGCATGTACGACACAGGCGCAACCTGTTGTATTGTGAAGCGATCATTGATAAATGACGAAGCATTAACTGGAGAGGAAACATATTGTATGTTAGGGGATGGAAGCGTGAAACGCTTTCCCTTAGCCAAAATACATTTAGAGAGTGAACACTTTAATGGCGAAGTGCAAGCCATGGTAATGGAGCAACCGGTGAAACCAGTGATAATCGGGAAAATCAAAGGATTGAAATTCATGGTTAAAAATGAGAGAACCGAGAATGCAACAAATGATAAACCGAAAGAAACTTGTGAGAATAATACTGAAATGAAGAACAAAGGAATATTAACAAGAAGAACAGAACATGAGAAACCTTTTCATGTGAAGAAACCAGTAAGGTTCACTGATGATGTAACAAAAGATAAAGATGATACAGATAACAGGAAATCAAGTTTTAACAAAACGATGAAGAAGAACTTCAGAAATAAACCATTGAGATTGGTAGAGACGCATAATAAATATTTAATCACAGGTGGAAGAAGTGAATTGAATAATAGTCGTGTAAATCAGAATAAATGGTGGAAGCAAAGAGGAGACTGGAGAAATAGGGAGTATAGAGATAAGTCTAATGAGACTCAGTCAAGAAGATCCAATGAGTGGATGTATGGAAGATACAAAGAGAATCCAAATGTGGATAGGAGAAATACAAGGTGGAACATGGGTGACACAAATAGGTGTAACTGGAAAAACTATAGACATGTGATGAGAGAGTCTAGTAGTGATTATGGAGTTAGGTATGAGAGACCTAGTGATTTAAATTGGAGATTTAAAAGTGGAAGAGATGAGAATAGAAGTCGTGGAAACCATTGGAATAGTAGACCATGGTACAGAAGAGAACAAGGCGATAATTCTGGAGGAAGACAGAATGAAAATTGTAGAGGATACAATGAAGTGAATAAATGGAAAAGTAGGTTATGGAATGACAGAGAATGGTCATGTCCTAACAGTAATATTGAAAAGTGGAAAAGTAGTGAAGACTACAAGAGAGAATGTGGAGAAATGCAAGATGTCGAGACAGCGGCATGCATTTCGGCAGTTATACATGATGGAAAAGTAGGAGAAAATGAGGAAGAAGAGATACTGGACTCGTATGTCAGTAAACAAAATGAAACAGAAGATGTTAAGTGGAAATCTGATGTTGATGCAGATGCATTGAGTGTTGAAAAGGAACACACAGATGAACTAGAGACAAAGAATGGCATTACGTTGAATTTGTACAAGAAGGTGAAAAGAGATACCGGTAGATTGTTAGAGGTGGAAAGGAGGAACTATCAAAGCAGGAGAAAAGATGCTGTAGATAGAAGCTGACAGAAGCTTGTGGAGAATATTTAATCAAGAGTGAGTGTAAATAGAATACAGTATGAGATAAGTGAAGTTGAGTTGCTTATTTTAAGTAGTTCAGTGAGTTATGTTAAGCGATAAGGTGAATTTTAGGATCAAGTGAGGTAGTAGTAAAATTATTGTAGTTGTGTAGTAGTTAAGCACTAAGATGACATTGAGTTGAATGTAGTATCTGAGTGTAATGGTGAATCCCTTAGATAAATAGAAAAACAGTTGAGTGATGAGAAAGTAGTTAAGAGGAAATACTATGTTCAGTGAGCTAAGTACTGTTGGTATTACATAGTTAAGATGATGAGATGTTGGTGAAATGACAAGGTCATTTCATTGTGAGAATTAGGATGGATGAATGCCATGTGTTGAGAAGGTAACACATATATAATAAGTAGAACTAAGTTAATAATAATAGTGAGTTAAGTGAGTCGAGGCAATGTGAAGCACATTCGGATTGATTAACAGTGCGTCCAGTTATAACCGATTAATTAGGAAGATTCTTCACGGAACAGAAAATCTTGGAAGTTATGTCGACGATATACTAGCGCATAATAAAGGATGGAGAGAACACTTGAAGACATTGGAGATATTTTTCGAAAGAGTCAGACAAGCGAATTTGACATTGAAGCCAAAGAAGTGTTCTATAGGATATGAAAAGATTGACTTTTTGGGACATACATTGAACAAGGATGACATAAGTCCAAAGGATAAATCAGTTGATAAAATAGTAGACATACCACGTCCAAAGACAAAGAAACAAGTCAGGAGTTTTCTTGGAGCGATAAACTATTATCGTAAGTTCATACCACACTGTGCAGAGATCATGGCACCGTTGAGCGATTTGACGAAGAAGATGGCACCTGGAGTAGTTGAATGGAACGAAGAACTGGAAGCAAGTTTTACGATGTTGAAGAGTGAATTGGCAAAGGAACCAATTCTGAAATTACCAAACCTGGAGAAAGAGTTTATTCTTCAGACGGATGCAAGTGGAAGCGGAATAGGATGTGTAATAATGCAGCAATACGAGGGGATGAACCATCCCATAGCGTATGCCAGCAGGAAACTCTTGGAACGTGAGAGAAGGTACTCAGTAGAGGAAAGGGAATGCTTATCGATCATGTGGGGAGTTAGTAGGTTCGATCGATACCTTTGTGGAAAGAAATTCATAATCGAGACAGATCATTGCGGATTGCAATACATGAGAGAGAATAGGATGAAAAATGCAAGGGTGATGAGATGGAGTTTGGCCCTCCAAAATTATTCTTTTACCATAAGATACATCAAGGGGTCCAACAATGTCATGTCCGACTACCTGAGTAGAGGATTAGAGTAGAGTAGGATGTAATAAGGTAGATGTATAGTTGTAAATAAGTAAGTGAAGTATAGTAGTTATGCATGATATCTAAAGTAAGTTAAAGAAGTTTATTAGGTTAGTTTGTCAAGTAGGTGAGTTTGATAAAGCCTGTAAACAGACTTTTGAAGGAGGGGCATTTGTAGCGGTTGAATGCTTCTTGCCAAACAAAACCTATCAAACAATGCTATGTATAATGATTAATGTAGGTAAGAATTAAGCTAGACAATATGTGGCGTATTGTAGATTATAATTAATATTACTTGTGGCATTAAGTTAGATAATAATAATAGCGCTACAACAATTGACTAAACATTACGGAGCGGCGGAAACCAGCGTTAACGAAAGCAGACGACAGGCAGTCATCGATGGAGCTGAGCAAGGCGATGGTCGAAAAGATATTTCGAACGATGGCGTCTGTCGGCAAATACGGAGCCAATCGTTGGTAATTCGAATATCTGGAACTTGATTTATGGGTGTGGAAAGCGACACGTTGTCGACTTGTCCCACTGTCGAACTTTGAGACGTTTGAAGCGAAGTTCCGAGGCGAAGCGAGTGAACTGTGCGAAGCAGTGTGACTCTAACTGGCGACGATTTGCGAATCGGTCGAACGTTGAAGTTGGGATCGAACTCTGAAGCGATCCGTGGTGAAACATTTGCAGCAAGACGAGGAGGAAGAATCGGTTGAGCGACGGGTGAATTCCTATG